>RJWH01001327.1:174146-399862 GCA_004363575.1 Solenodon paradoxus
AGAGAAGGGGGAAGGGAGGAGAGAAGGGAGGGGAGGAAGGAGGGGAGGGGTGGGGAGAGGGAAGGAGAGAGGGAGGGAGGGGGAAGAGGGGAGAGAAGGAGGAGGGGAGAATTGGGGAGGGAAGGCTGGGGAGTCAATAGAGTCTTTATTGAAAGTCTGGAGGCATTTCAGAACCAAAGTAATCACATCCATGTCTCTGCTGCAGGACTGGAGCTTCTGAGATGGGACATGGGCCGAGGCGGTGGGATGAGCACAGAGAAAGAGAAACACACCTTGTCCCTCCAAGGGCTGCGAGCATCTCCTGGGCCATTTTTACTCCTCACACCAGGTGCCCTTAAACTCTGAGCCGCACACTTTCCAGATCCTCTCTACTTCCCTGAAAGCCTGGCAACCGGCATTTACTCTCAATCCCAGAAACATGAAGAGGGTGAAAGCCGTGACACTGTGCCGCCTCCCCTGCAGGACGCGGTCTCCTGCTCCGAACCGGGGCTGCAGTGACGTCCACAAGGATTCCTAGCAGTTACCCCCGAATTTCCCAAATGCATGATTTTACTGATAGAATTCCACACCGTGTGTGTGTGTGTGTGTGTGTGTGTGTGTGTGTGTGTTTGAGAGAAGAGATGACTGAACTGACACACAATCTAAACTGTTTCTCAAACTCCCAAAGTCAAGCCAACTGCTATATTCTAGAAACCAGTCTCCAAATGGATATGGTTTTCAATTTCCAACTGCATGACTCAGCACCATTTTCTCAAGTCTAATTTGTCTAAAAGAATCAGAATAAAGAAGTAAATAGTACTTTGTTTCTCCAAGTAAATAAATCCTCTAATAAGTAAAGCTCTCTGAGACGACGTTTTCTTTCAAATGAACGTTGGCATGAGTTTTCGCGATGACTGTCTTCGGTCCTCACGCAACAGATATTCATTCATTCAATAATTTTTGTGAATCGCGTTCCTCCAAGTAGAGGTTCAACATGACACTCTCACGGCTTAATAACCTGGCCCAGCTCCACCCAACCCCTCCTCGCTCCTAAGACTCAGGATTCAGCTACATCAGGGACCTCGATTCGCCACAGATTTCAGTTCTGGCTTGTGTCCACATGCCCAGTTTCTTTTGCCTACAGAGTAATGTCTTACCCGTCAAATTCTCAACCTTGAACTACTCAAAAGAACAGTTTAGTGACTCCAAGTGGAAAACGGGACTCAGGTGGGAGGCTCCTGGGGCCGCCTGAACCTGGCGATGCCCCTAATCAGTGGGTTGGAATTCTGTACGGTGGAGACAAAAGAGGGGCACCTGCCTCTTGTGGACACAGAACAGATTTCGTCTTTGATGCCTGTGAAATGTGATTCTGGGACACTTTGCGATATCCCATCACACCTCTTGCTCACGTTGTTCCTTCATTCCAGTCTGATTGTGTCCTCGCAGCGTTTTCAGCAGCTTGCAAACCTTGCTCTTCACTGGTTAGTTGAAGTTCAGGAACAAGAGAAGTAGCGAAAAATAAAAAGAATGAGAAAGAAAGGATTGAGGGCTGAATGATGGATAGGTTATCAGCCCTCAGGAGCATCCACCTGGAATTTCTGAGCATCAGCTCCCGTTACTGATCCCTTCAACAAGGTGGGTGGTACTTGAATGAAATCCAGGCAGAGGGTCAGAATGCAAGCTTGGGATGGGACCGGGGAGAGAGAGTCCCCTTTGGGAGCTAATAGTCATTCTGCATGAGTCTGGGGACTAGGGTGAGACGCCGTGGCCCTCAGTGGTTACTCGGGCTGGTATACGGCAAGTGAATCACTTCGCACCCAAATTCATAAAGGCGTTGAAGACAATTCACCGGCCTTGTCTATTGTGACTATTCCTTCTGTCCCCCAATGACTTGTAACAACCCTTTAGCGAAAGTTTATCAGAGTGCTTGTCCTTCCCTCTGTCCAGCCATCACATAAAAGAAAAATCCACCCACAAAAGTTATTTTAAAAGCCCCCAACGGATCGTGGGGCACTGATTGTAGAAGATCTAGAACTCCACTCACACGCAAGACGACTTATTTGGCTCTGAGCACACACTATGAGAAATGCAGGGCCATTTTCATACATCAGTTATAGGACAAACTTTCCCAAAATGACGCAGCTCATTAACTAAGGATATTTCTCAGTAGATCTGTTCTATTAAGAAGGCACTCTGTCTACTAGGCTAATCAACTATGCTGTACTAAAATTCCACGTAGATTAATTAAATGCATTACTTGCCAGAAGGAATGCAGTGGGGCGGCCCTGGCGGCTTAAAGTTCCAGGCTTAAAGGTCCTGGGCTCGAGACCTGGGCTTGGGGCAACGACCTGTGTGAGCGACGAAATAAAAACAAATAAATAAATAAATGAAGCTTTTCCTCCTCCTCTCTCGCTTCCCACCTGCTTGCCTACCTGCCTTCATTCCTGCCTGTACCTTTCCTTTTGGAAAAAAAAAGGAATGTAATATATAGCGCGCACACACACAATCTTACAACAATGGAAGGGTGTGCACTGCTAAGCGTCCTCTCTCTCGGAGCCAAATGCTCTTTCACTTCCCGGCTACATGACTTTAAACAGAACTGAGTGAAATGATCCCTTCACAGCCGAGCCAAACACTTCTGCAAAGAATAGCACATGACACGCTTGCATCTCTGGGTCGACAAGCATTTTAGGCGTCTGGCATCAGGAGGAACGTTCACTTTAGATATGAGTTCCAGCCTGGGATTGTGGACATGAGCCTGTTACCTGGCCCCACCATCTCTCAAAGCAAAATACGTAACGACTGTCCTAAATGAAACCTCAGAGCACACCGCCCCGGCCCCCGCCTTTCTAGGGCAAACACTCGTGACAGGAGTTTTCAAGCCTGTAGGAACAGGAACAAAGGCCACCCGTCTCTCCCTGCTCCTCCCTGTCCACTGAGGAGAGGTGACTGGCCTAGCTGGAGCGCCAAGCAGTGAAACAAACGGACCCTTCACCTGAGGTACAGACAGGGGGAAGCCCAGGGTGACACTGGGCAGGACAGGGACCCATAGGTGCAGGCCTTCCTCTGTCGCTTCCTGGTCGCGTGAGTTTGGACAGAAAGGCAATCTCGCGGCGCCGTCTGTGAACCTCCGTGAACGAGCATGGCTGTGAGGATGTCATGCATAGACACAGGGCCTGCTCAGAGGTCCCAGCACGTAGGACGGTGCGTTTCTGCCATCCTTTGGGCCTCAGCCTCCCTGTCTGTTCAACAACTTTCATGCTCTCCAAAGACCTACAGGCTTCGTCGTTCCACGACCTGGTGACATCACTGCACCCACGGCCACAAGCTAACACCTTAGAGGAGTCCACTTCTCTGGCAAAACAACATTCTGGCCGCTCCCAGGGTACAGTGTACACGCCTTGGACGTGGTAGGACGTGTTTCAGAGCAAGCTCGGGGCAAAACTGCACCCCGCCCATTGACGCGACCAGTCCTTAGCCAGGAATCCTGGGCAACAGCTCAGACCCGGGCTCCTTGGTGAGACGGGAAGAGCAGCGGCATCCCCGCTGGCAGGAAGGGCTGTGTTTATTACCCAGGAAGGCGCGCAGGCCTGGCACGGTGCATTTTAAGCATTCCCTGAATGATTAAAAGATAAGTGAGAGTAACAGCAGCAGCAGCATTGTCAAAAGAGATAAATAATCATGCATCCCAGACAGACATACAAAAATTGCAATTGTAGAAAGTGCAAGTGTGGATGATGAACCAGAGGGCAGGTCCTGGGGGTCAAGTGGGGTCACAGGGAACCCAGTTCCATCACTTTCCAGCTGTGTACCGGGGGCAAGCTGCTCTGAGGCTCGGCCTCCCTGTCTGCAAAACTGACACAAGGTCACACATCTTAAGCACAAAACAGACATTGGATATTGATCACAGAGGAGAATGGACTCGCTGGGAGCCACCAAGGTGAGTCTCAAAGACAGAACACAATCCACAGCAGTGGGTCTCTGAGCCAGATACGTGTTAGTGCGTCCGGGGAGAATGTCTTCCCGGCAGAGGCTTGGCTGCAGAACTCTGGTGACGTCGATAGCGAGCAGCAGTGGACCACCAGTGAAGATGGACTTTTCTGGAAGTGGGACCGCTGTGCTCTGGAGAGAAGGGTTATGAGCACATCGGTTGGTCCTGCTGGCTGAGGCCACGTTCAAGGGGTCTGCTTGTGATCCTTTCTGCTGCCATTGGTAAGTCATTCCTGAAAGTAAGACAACCACTCATAAGCTGATATGCGTGGTATGAGTGGTGGTCCAAGAAACGGCACATTTGGAAGCAAAATCAGTTATTAAGCAGTCATTTTCAACATGCGATTCTGTAGAGGGCTGTCCTGCTAGGAGATACAAATGCTACACTATTCAAATAATATCCAATCATGTTCATTTGTATCTTGCAGGGTTTGAATAATAATTGTAGGCTACATCAGTTTGTAAGACAAAGTATAGTTTGTTAGATATATATATATATATATATATATATATATATATATATACATATAGTTAGAGAGCTAGATGATGGAAGGAAGAGCGGGAGGGAGGAAAGAGGGGAAGGGAGGGAGGAAAGAGAAGAAGGAAGGAAGGAAGGGAGGGAGGGAGTGAGGGAGGGAGGGAAGAGGGGAAAGAAGGAAGAAGGAAGGAAGATAAGTTCATCATTTAAAAAACAGAATAGATAAATGATAGATAAATATGGATGGATGGATGGATGGATGGATGGATGGATGGATAGATGGATGGAAGGAAAGAAGGAAGAGTCATCATTAAAAAAACAAAGAAGCGCATATATGAAGCAACATAAGCCCTACTGCCTCACCTGAAGATGATTTTGGACTCTTTCTTAACAATCCAACTAGTGACAATGCAAAATGAAAGATGTTTTTTAGGTCTGGACCATTTGCTACAAAACAAAGACCAGGATATTAGATAAGACAATAAGTATTTTAAAATTTCAGCTTAAGAGTGATCATTTTATTATACATATGTGGAATGATCTTTCCATTTTTAAAGTCATTTCTGCTTGGACTTGATTTTTGGTAATGATTTTCACGATCAAGTGTCTTTAGCAGGTGGAAATAATTCTTATACGTTATTGAAATCATTGAACTTGTCACAATATATCAGCCCCTTATCATAACAAATCAAGCATTTTTGTTGCAGAAAACCTTTAAACTATCTACTATAGACCTAACAAGAAAAATTACTCACTTATGTGTCGTTATGTTTACATATTATTATTTTACAAACATATATAATAGTGCTACAAAATGCAGAATAACTTATGGGGAAGTTCTAAGGATTCCCCAGGAATCCTACCTTCTTATTTTTTCCTTTTTTTTTTTTTTTAATTGAGGTGATATTGGCTATGACTTTGCATAAGTCTCAGGTGAGCAGCTTTATACCTCAACATCCACGCAGACTGCATAAGGAACACCAAAATTCTAGTTTCTTCTCCTCCAATCCTGAGGATCAACGGCTCCGAACTTGGAAACACGATTACATCACACATCCACCTGACAAGTGCTCATTGCACACAGCTGGTTTGTAAACCCACATTCTGTCTGGTGGGGGAGAGTCATTAAACCAATAAAAAGAAAACGGAGGGTATAATTAGAAACTGTGCTGCAATAGAAGCTGTGATGGGAATGACTGCTCAGCTCCCAAGTATTCCCTGGTGACTGTCTGTCTGTCTGTCTGTCTGGTCTACACCACTCTCTGAGGGGTAGGCCCTGTCCTGGGAACCAAATGGATGTGTCTCCAACTAGCCAATGAGAAAGCTGGGTTTCCACTTTGGATCAGTCATCTACACAACTAGCCAATGAGAAAGCTGGGTTTCCACTTTGGATCAGTCATCTACACAACTAGCCAATGAGAAAGCTGGGTTTCCACTTTGGACCAGTCATCTACACAATTAGCCAATGAGAAAGCTGGGTTTCCACTTTGGATCAGTCATCTACACAACTAGCCAATGAGGAAGGTGGGCTTCTACTTTGAACCCAGTGATTGGTCCAGAGATGGCGTGTGACCCAAGTGTGGGACACGGTCTTTTTCTGGGGTTTTGGGAACCAGCAAAGAGGTCTCCTCCTTTTGCATCTGGTAATTCTGCAGCTGAGACCCCAGCGGTGTGGTTATCGTCGCAGCGCCAGGAGAAGCTGCCAGAGACTCAGGAGTTCTTAGAGAGATGAACAAGAGAGAAGACAAGAGAAAAGTGATGGCGGTTCATCCTGCGCCCTTTCTCCCCTTGGCGTGGCCAGGACCCTCTGGTACTGAATCCAGAGAGCTAGGTCTCTGCCCAGCAGGCTGCTCCTCACTTAGAAGTGTGATGAGCGGGAGCAGAGGGGCCGCCGCCTCGGGACCTGGGACTTAGATTGATCTGCGCCCCCACCCCCTGCCCTCAGGCACCCCGGAGACCCGCAGGGGCTCGCCCTGCAACGGGGTGTGTGTTCCTGGCATGGTCAGCCCTGGGTACTGGGCGCAAACAGAGGACGTGCCCCCGGTGCTCCCCACGTTGCTTCCCTCAGGCACTCTGAGACGGCTCGGTGCCAGGGCTGGGCGATCACCCCCAGTCTCACTGCCCTCTCGCCTATGCAGGGGCAAAGGGGTCGCAGAGGAGAGTTTCTGAGCACTGAAGGAGGAAGGAAAGTGAGGACAACATTCCACGGTGAGAGGGGGTGGTGTGCCATACAGCCGTGGACGGCAGGGAGGGCCAGCCTGGGCTCCCAGCAGAGGACCTGGGAGGCAGGACCTGCACCTGACCCAGGAAAGCCTCTGCCCTCTGCCCCCCTGTCACCTCCACCTGGGCTCAGGCAGAACGAGTTGGTTTCAAGGTGGCCATTAGCAAGCTGGGCGAGCATTTGGGGCTGGCTTCTTGTGAATAGCGTGGCTGCCCAAACCAAGTGGAAAAAAAAAGCTGATCTTCGTGCACCGGCTTAATGGGAAGCTCGAGCCATCTGTGAGTGTTCCTTCTAGTCCATTTGCTTCATTGGCAAGTATTAAACAGCACTGTAAAAATCCAGAGAAATTATGGAAATGGGTATTAACATTAAAACCAGAGAACAATCAGAACATTTCACTGCATAATTATTTGGCAGGGTCTGCCCAGGCGCAGAGGAGTTCCAGCTCTGTGATTTATTGGTCACAGGTTGTCTGACTCTTTCCAATGTCCTGGGCCAGGAACACATTCTGGGAGGTTGCCCCAAAGAGGACAATACAGTTGGACCACGGTTAGAAACTTACACTGTCTCTGTCCTCACTCCTGGCATCCCGTCTCTTGAGCGGCTGCACCAGCATCGTGCAAGCCAACCAGAGCGCCATCCAGATGAAGGAAACATGCCGAGTCGGGGGAGGGACCTTTGCACCACACTCCTGAGTCTTTGTGGGAGAAAGCCCACGTGCCTGCTTGCAATTAGCGCTCGACAGGCATCAGAGAAAATGCCTAATCGTTGACATGGCCCACGGCGCTTTGTAAGTAAACACCATATTGCAATAGATGTGCAATTAACTGCACAGCACTCTGGCGAAACACCTTCAACGTGGAAACCGGGTTAGGAATAAGGTACCTGAGTTGAGCCGCCCAAATCCTGCCCCTGCCTCCCTCTCTCCCACTTAGGAATAATAAACGAGTCAACTCTCGAATGTCACTAAGTGGTTTCCAAATATCTTTTGTGTCCAGATCTGCGGCTGCTCTTGTTTCTGGGAGATTTTGAGTTGTTGCTTGTGTATGTCCCAGACCTCAAGGAAACGGTAATGGGTTTTACTGGAGTCCTGCTCACACTCCCCTGACCTGTCTCTGTTTAGCTTTTCGTCCTGCCTTTGTCTTCTTCCATCACTCTGGCGTAGGTCTCTCCTGAGATCCTTCACGCAAGAAATCACTTGTCCCAGAAGAGAAGGGAGCCCTCTTCTGATAATCACCACCCCTGAACAGCGAGGCTCAGAGGATCACAGTCTTGCTTTGCTCTGTTTTTCATCAAGGGTTGCCTTCCAAAAATGCAATTTTACATCCAATCAGTCTGAACAATGAAGGGTGGGAAGGAAGGGGTGCTTCTGCAGAGCCTTGAGCGACGAGAGACGTTTCAGAGGAGAACAAAATAAAGGAAGGTGATGGCACACGCAACGTGAGGAGAGAGAACGATCTGCTTGACTATGTAAGCATTTAGTTGGAGTAAGTCAAGACAGGCATGTAGGAAACTGACATCAAACTACAGCCCCTGGTGCCGAAGTGCGCTGCCTTCTGAGGCAGAGACGGACACAAAGAACCCAGATGAAACTCACATTTTTTGAGCAGTTGCTCCATGCCCGGTATTAATAGGTGGAAGACAGGAGCACATTTAATTCTTCTGAAAAGGCTCTGGCATGATTGAGGATACCCCCATGTTGACAATTTGAAAAAGAAAAAGGACTCCAGTTTGGTTCAGCCCTTTTGCCAAGGTCACTCAGTTAGAAGTTGGTGGATATGTGGCATCTGGAGGCCTGGCAGAGTGATTAGCGCGTGAATGAGATGAGATGAGAAGGAGATCAGAGGAGGCACAGAGAGGGTACAGGACAGCCAGGATGGACTCACCACTGTAAGTCCCAAGAGCAGGAATGCAGACCCGGAGGACGAGAAAGCATTTCATCGTGTAATATTCAAAGAGGCACACATCGCCGGTGAGCCAACGACACTGGCAAGGCTTGTCTGCTTCGCTTTCAGTGTTAAATTCCCGTTGCTTCTATGGGGAAAACTAATAACATAACAAATGAAACTATTGTTCGGTTTCATTAAAAATAAATCTGATAAGATGGACCGAATTGAATTAGCCAATCTCAATAGAGTTCTTCTGATTGGAGCAGACGGAATATTCTCCCTAATAGAATAAGTCCCGGTTCACTTTGGCTGGTTCAAGCAGCCCCTCTGGCTCATCCTAATGTTAGTATTAGCAGGTCAGCGTAATGGATCAGTATGCTAGATCTGGCAAGAGTCCTGAGCAGATCAGCATGACAGATGCAGGGGCCTCGGTTACCCTTGGCAGACACAAACTGTCCTCCCCTCTGAGGAAGTCAGATTTAGGGCCCTAGAGCTTGCAGGAGAGAAATGGCTCTTGCTCCAGAGAGGGTGAGTTTGGACGGGTGATGGGCTGCCCTTGGAGTTAGGGATGGAGAAACCAGACAGTCAGTGGGCCTGCTTGTTTTGGCAGACTCTGGTTGAAGTTAGTGCCAGCAATATTTCCATTCCTTTGCACTGGCTGAAGTTCAAAAGCTCAAGACTGAATAACAAAAAGGAGCATGCAGGTATTTTTGTGAACACACACGCGCTTGCATGAACATGCACACACACAAAGTCGCAGATGCGCTTGCATCCCCTCCCCCCCATAAAAGGGATTCAATATAGCTCATAAATATAGACGGGTATATAAAATATGAAGACATTCAGATCACATGTAGAATGGAATAGAGGAATAATGTTGACTGGTGAATAAAATATATCTCCAATGAGTCACTTTTTAGAGGGGGACTTCAATTTTGCTCGGAACCTACTAGTGAACATGAAAACACCAATATACATGTGCATATGTATGTTTCCTGTAGAGAGCTATATAGATATAACATTGCAGTATTAATATCACTCACTGGATGAAACCAAACCAGCCGTCTAGGAGGACATTCTTCTGATCCTAATATGCATTTTTACAGCACATGCTTCACAAGAGGAAACTTAGAGCAGTATTCATGGGTGGAGAAAGGAGAGAAAGATAAATAAGCTACTGATGTGTCATAGATGGAGGAGACATTAAAAGTCATCCTGTGTAGCATCCTCTGCCAATTCCAATGCTTGGAACCTTTCAGATGCCTCTGCTCTCATAGAGCCAATGACATAAGACTCACCATTTTCTGAGACAGACTGCTCTGAAGTTCCTTTTTATTGGGATGAATTTCTGTCCTTACAGTAACATAACTGGGAGTGGGAGGGTCTGTAAATTAAAAAATAAAAGACTTTGCATTCAGATCTGAGTTTAAATGATGCATCTTCTATTTTCCAGCTAGGTGATCACAGGGAAGTAACATCAGCTCTCTGAACCTTTGTTTGCCCGTCTGTGCAATGCAGGTCTTAGCCACCACTGAACTACAAGGATTAGATTCAAGTTTGTATGCCATGTATAGTTGCATTTGATACTTATTAAAGATACTTTAAATAAACATACTTGCAGGTACGGTTAAGCCCCTACCATGCTAGAGTTTATTAGACCATATGTTGTCCCTGGTTATGTTCCCCGCTCACATACAGCAATTTCACATGAATTTGTTCATAAACTTGACCCTACGAAACTTAGAGCAGTTAGACTCCATATTTTCATTCCGATTCTCTGCTCAAAGTCTGACAAATTTCGTGTCTAACTTTTCGGTCAGGAAGTTAAACTCAGGACAATGGAGAATAAATTGGTTGGGTGGGTTGGGGGTCTAGCTGTGTAAAGATTTGACCTCAAATTATCTCTTCATCACTTCATTGTGGTTTAGAGAAACCCCAGTGGGATTTACCTTCTCGGCTGTACTAGCAGATATTTGAGTAAAATAAATGCATTAATTTTTATAAGGGAGTCTCAGAAAGCCAAGTAAGTAGCTATTCCACTGAAGTTTCTTCTAATAATTAAAATGGGGGAACATATCTAGCTGGAACAAGAATGAAAAGAGTGCTTTTGCCCTTTTTTTTTTTTTTTGAAGGGAAGGTTCAGGCAGGAAGGAAGAAGAGCAGAAGCAGGCAGGCAGGAAGAGAAGGGAGGAAGAAGCATTTATTTATTTCTGCTTTATTTGTTCATCTTGGTGGTTCCCTCCAGCCCCGGGTCATGAATCCAGGTCCTTGGAATGTGCATGGTCTGTGCTCTAGGTCACAGGCAGCTGACTTATCCACTACTCCATCAGGACACACCTTCCCTGATTTTTTTAAAATATGAACTTGATATGGAAAAAAAAGCCTGTGTAATTATTGAAGTATACTTATGTCCTGCATGTATGAAGTCTAATTAAATAAGTGAATGTTGGCTGCATTTTGATGTAGTATAGACAGGTTAGGAAGACAATCCAATGTATTTTCCCGCAAGGATTCCTTTCAACTTTGCCATGGATATGTTTGCAGCCAGGGAAAGGCCCAGACAGAGTTCTGGACACAAATAAAGTCAGGATGATGTTGGAGAGGATGACTCTAAAGATGATACAAGCTACTGCTTATCAAACATGCTTGTGTGTGAAGAGCAAAACTAAGAGCTCCACAGTTTTCAGCCCTCTTGGACAACCCTGTGAGGTGGGCACCACCTTGATGCCTTCACTTTATAGAAGAGAAAGCGATTCACAAAGAGGCTAAGTAACCTGCTGCAGAAAAATGCCACTAATAAGTGAAAAAGCAAGGCTTTGAACCCCGACACCAATGTGCAGTGTCAAACTGGCCATTCATTCACTCAGGACCTTGGACAGGTCACATCTGTCTGGACATTGGATGCCCCAGAGGTGGATTCTGAGGCTACCAAATGGGTCATGTTCCTTCCTTCACCTTGATAAACAATGGTTTAAAGTTTCTTTCAGCTTGATGCAATTTTGGTGGGCTATGACCAAGTGTAACCTTTTTCAGTCATCTACATCCAGAGTGATCTCTGGGCCCTAGGAAGCAATCCAAGATCTAAAAAACCGGATCCCTTTGCCATTGAAGAAAGTACACGGGTGTGGTGCTATTTTCCAGTATGGGAAGTCTCCCTTTTGAGACAAGAAAGAAGCCCAGCTATTTGCAAGACTTGATGAACACCATCAAGATTAGGAAGAAGTCAGAACCAGCTTCTTAGGACCCAAACTTAAACTGCACTAATGATATTTTCTTGACTAACTCCTATCCCGACTGGTTTGGGGTGAGTTTGATTCTGAGCTTGAAGTAAACTGTAAATGGGCCTGTGTCTTCCAGAAAAAAATCATTGATTCTCTCCTGCTTGTGTTTTTTCTTAAATACACTGTGTTGCTTTTTTACTTTTATTGCTCTGGTTTTTGAAATAGGACTTTCAAAGTTGCTGGCAGTAATCACAGTATTCCTCTCACAGAGAGAAATCAAAAGCAAATATAAACTGCTCTCTCAGCTCACTTCAAATCTAAGCAGACTCAACTGCTGTTAAATATTGCTTTGTATGCTAAGATGCAACATCCCTTTGAATGGAATAAACAAGGTAAACCTCAAAGTGTTATCTACTGCTAAAACATCACTGTGCTGGCAAAATTCATAAAGGAATGTTACAAAGTAGCCCTTTGGCGCATGCCATTTTCAGCAACCTTTCCTCTTTGTCACTAATTCCTTGTTTTTGCCATGTGTAAAACACATGGGCTTTCTTCTCAACAAGAAATGTAACTTTCTGGAAAACTGATCAGAAAAAAACCCAGAAAGTACTGGCTGACTTGGTTCATTACCACAGAGGAAGAGCTAGCTCGCCTCCCAGGGTGTGTGCTGTGGGGTTACCTCAGGCAGGTGTGGGAGGCTGATATAAAAGGTAAGAAGAAAGTGGAAGCTATCACCTGTCAGTGGGGACAGCCTATTTCTCCTCTGCATGAGAAATTAATGATGTATTTCGATCTACTTTGCCTGGTGAATTCGAATACAGAGTAACAATTATTGTTCTTTGTTGATTGAATCATTGGAATTTGCCATTTATTCAAACTCCAGGCCCCCCTCTTCTTCCCAGAGGGAATGGGTGGGACTAAAAGTTCCCAGCTTCTCCTCAGAAGGTATAAAACCGCTGGTTAGCACAACTAATGCCACCTTGATTACTCTCAACACTTAGGAAATTCCAAGGACTTTAGGAGTGGAGAACCTGTGGAATCTGGTTGAAGAACAAATATATGTGAGCAGGTCAAGTCATCTAAATGACCTGTGGGGGGTCAAAAGAAAGATTTCCCTATTTCTCTGAGGTTCTTCACAGGTTGGACGAATGAACAAATTAACATCAGGTGCTGTCATTAACAGAAAAGCCCAGATTTGATAACAAACATGGAGAATTGACATGGTGGTCAATTCTGAGGTCGCTGGGGCAGACCCGCATTTATATCCTGAGCCTAGGCCTGGACAGGGGACCTGGAGTCTCAGGGGAGAGACGGATGGGGACATGGCCAGTGGGAATGGCTCATAGCTGCCCTTACTCTGTAAGTATAGATAAGTAACTCCCCTTTGTAACAATTTTGAAAATGAGGAAACTGACGCAGAGTTAAGAAAAAAATCCAAATCCGGCTCTGCAGCCATGATGGTGTCAGGCTCCAGAACCTGAATGAATTAGCTGCCGTCTTTGCAGTAAAAAGAATAGGGTGTCACAGGCACATTCAGGTAAGAGCAGCTTGCGGGCAGCATTAACGAACCAGGTCACAGTGAGTGCGTTTTTCTGATGACTAAGAATGAATCGGGTGGGTAAGGCTGGGACTTTAAGCAGAAGAAAGTTGGAAAGTGTGGGGTTCCGTCAAAAGAATCCCCAACAGAGTTAGGTGAGTGAGCAAGCAGAGATTTAATTAGAGGGTCAAGGGATGCAGCTGACCCACGGAGGTCCAGACCCCCCGTGGTTTCAGGGTTTGCTCCACATACCAGACCCCTGCAGGGAGTAAGCAAGTTGGGGGTTCATTAGTGGGGAGCAGAGAGAGAGAGGGTGGAGCCAGCTAAGGGAGGCTGCCTCTGCCTTGCTGGTGGCCTGAGTTTTTAAGGGAAAATCCCACATAGTGAGGAAGAGGGATGGAGAGAGGGTCATCAGGTCAGGTTTCACTTCCAATGGGGCAAGATGACATTGTCCTTTGAAGTTATTGGTGGTCTTCTTCAACTGGTGTTGTTCCTTTGTTTCTTGGTGGAGAGTCGTCCTGGTCATGTACTACATGTCTCGCCTGTCAAACTCGTCCACCAGCTTTCCTTATCGATCCAGATGCATCCACGACTGGGTGCTGGCGCCAGAGGCAATTCACTGTCCTGATAGTTGAACTTTAATCCCTGTCTAAGGCTTGCTGTCATGGGGGCTCTGCCAGGAGGAATGACTGAACTGAATGGATCCGCCTGTTCGGTCCTGGAACTGGAGGAAGAGACAGGATCCAGGCTCTGAGATTTTTGTTCTGGATTAAGGGAGGGGATGCCTCTTCTGCCTTTTCCCTAACACCCTTATCCATGACCCCAAGACACATTTTCTCTGGGTCCTGGAACCAGCAGGTGGAATGTGCCCCCAACTCCCAGCGGATTTCTTTGTCTCTGTCTCTACCTTACCGATTGCCTGCTGGGGAAGCACCTTATCGCCACAAGTTACAACTCAACTGAGCACACGGGGTAGATCTGATGTGGGGGGCTCTAGGGTCCTGCAGCAACAGTTTGAGAAAATTCTTGAGCATCAGAGTGCAGTTTTAAAAGTTCATTAGGGAAAATGGAGGAGAAAGAAAGCAAAAGCAGGAGGCAAGAGTCCTCCTGGGCAGGAAGACTGCCCTGATTGCCATAAGATTCCTACATTTATACTCTTGGGAGGGGGCTTCTGGGCAGTGACTGTAATTAGCAGGGGACTAGAGCTCAGAAGGAAATGTGAGAGCAGAAGTGAGGGGATTTTCCAGGAAGGTCTCTGGTCTGTGAAGTGGCCTCTGACATTCTGGTGGTCCCGGCTCCTCCTCGTGGTCTCTGGTCTGGGGGGTGGGGGGGGACAATAGGTCGATTACAGGAATCTCTTCTGAAGGTGAAGAGAACAGCTTCGGCCTCTACCAATCAGGAAAGGGCCTGCAGGGTGTGACTCAGACAGGCAGCATCCCATTTCACTCTGACCTCATTCTAATGCTTCCTTTTCAAGTTCTCCTAAGGCCATGCCTGGGGGCTTCCAGGTTTTCTGGTGTGCGGTGTCCCCGCCTCATCCGCACCACCGTTCACCCAGCCCCTAGCGAACATCTATCTACCGGGATGTGGCCACATTCATGAAATACAGCCTCACTCTGGAGCAGCTCCCTGTTGAGAGAGTGAGAGAGAAGGTAACACGGATGCATAAGCAGCAGGATAGGAGGCTGCAGGAGGGCGGAAAAACTCCAACTCTCAGCTAGGAAAAGTCATCCAGGGGACTCAGTTAGTAGGTGACTTATTCTCACCTTCAAACCTACTTTTCAATGTCCTGCTTTGGGATATGGAAGTTGGCAAAACCACATTTCTGCTTTGTCCGGGGTCTCCCCCGTGAGGCTCTGCAAATGGGGGTCCCAGAGGAAGCGCCCCCCTGGGGAGGACTGGCATGCCTGCCTCTGGGCCACTATCAGCCTCCTGCTTCCAGACACCTCCTATGCTCTGGCTGCAGCCATTGACTCAGAGGGTAAATCGCAGATTCCAGCATTGTTTCTCCAAGACTTGCAGAACCAGCCTCATTCAACCCCTTCAGAGACACAGCCTCCTGCCTCCCACAATCACTGAGTCCACCCTAAGCAGCTTCCACAGACAAAGGTCTGAGATGGGCTCAGTAGGACTCCTCCTCCACCTTTAAATTTTAATCATCCCAAAGCCCTTTGTTCCCCCAGCCCTCAGGTGGCAGCTGCTCCCCACCTGTGCTCTCCTTTGTTTAGCTCAATAACTGTTAATCATTCCTTGTATTAAATTCTCTCTATTAAGATAACTGGAGTGAACTCTCTCTCCTGACTAGGGACCCAAGTTCTAGATACTTCAGGCCAACTTTAAAGAACAGAGACTGTAGGAACAGTAAAGATTTCTGTTGGGGTCCAGAGGATTTTATTTCAATTTGATCATACTGCCTTCTCACAGCAAAGGTGTCTCAGTCTTCTTATACATGGCTCAGGAGGAAATGGGCCTATTTATGGGGCACAGTAGGTTAAATGCCCTTACCTAGGGAGGCCTCACAGGGGAGTAAGGAACAGCTGGGGGACACGGGCCCTGGACACTAGGAGAGCTCAGAACATCGAGAAGACGAAGCCACCCCGCGTCTCTATGTTCTCCCTCACCTCCTGTCTTGCATTCCCCTCATTATTTATAAAATCTGTGGAAACAAGCCAAGAATACTAGAATGAAACAGAATGAGTGTGGAATGGCAGGCATGCTCCTGTGGGAAGCAGGGAGAGGAGGGAGAGAAACAAATCCTCTGTGCTGGCCGCTCAGCTGGACTGGTAATCACAATCCCAGAGATTCTGCAGTAACCACACCCAGTTTAAATTCTGCAGACTAATAAAAAGCCCCCCTCCTGTTTTTTTTATTCAAGGGGAGGAGAAAGGGAAAGAAAAATGCCCTCTGAGCCTCCCCCACGGCAACCCCTGGCATCCCGTCCTCATTTTTTCAGGAAGAAGCTGAGAAATTGGATTTGGAGTGTGGAGGATGCAGTTGAGAAGTCTCCCAACCTGGCTTGCCCACTTTGCTGGGGAAGAATGATGGGGTCGGCTTGCCCAGATTGCTTGAGCAGTCTCACTCTGTTGAAGTGAACCAGCTGTAGACAACTGGGTCTGAACTGGGACTTCACAACAGGAGCTTGAGAACTGCCTGCCTGCGGGAACATTTCAGCCTCTCCCGATGCACCTCTGCAGAAGCCCTTTCAGCCGAAGGGCTGGGGTGCTGCCACATGGCAGTCCACGTCCATTTTTTAAAATAAAAAATCGAGCTAAAAATAAAAAAGCCAAGAACCACATGTGCACGTGTGAGGTTTTGGAGTTGGTCTGCATTTTGGAGGCTCAGGGTTCGGGCCATCCATGCAGGGGGTCCAGAGGCTCATTTAAGGGGGAAACTGGTTCTGAGAAAATGAAGCCCAGCACCTTCAGCTATATTCAATGCACATTGGGCTTTTGTTGTTATTAGTGTCCATCTGTTTTGTTTTTTAATAATAAACCAAACAAAAAATTTATTTGGATTCCACCCCCTCCTCTAGTCTCAGGAACCACCTGCAGGAAAATTGATTTCTATGTTCTTTAGAGTTGAAAACACACCAGTCAGACCCCTTTGAGGTGATACTAGCTCTGGCCCCTTTGGAGGTAATTTATTGAGGATGGAGCGAACCAGGAGGGGGAGAAACGCTGCTTGAACACAAGTGAACACAGAGTTAGAAAATGTTCTTCGCTGGGGCAAGTGAAGATGTTTTCTCTCTGGTTAATGTACAGTCAGGCTACACCGCATGTTTATTTATGATCATTTGTTTGCATGGGCCTGAAAGCTCCTTGAGGCAGGACTAGAGCGGTTCTGATTACCAGTCTATGTCCACTGCATCCCCTGTGCTTCTGATGCAGAGAAGGTGTCTGATGTGGTCACACCCGTTACCTGTGGCCTCCCATCTCCGAGCTGAAAAGTGGGCACAAAGCTGCTTCGCCTGTAGATAATGAGTCAAATCTGTGAAAACTTCATGCATGTTGAAGTTGCATTTCTATAAAAAGACTATGCCATGCCCCTTTGCAGCATTTACTGCATTGTAATTAGTCTGTCTTACCAAAGGAAGGCCATGTGTAATGTGGAAAGCAGCTAGCAAAGCAAAGAAAAAAAAAACTCAGTTTTTCTGCATTTGGAGATAATCCCTGATTTCTTTTCTCTTTAAAAATTGCACTGAAGTAGCATGGCATTATAATGTTACCCAGATTTAAACCGCACATCTTCATAAATCTATGCCTGTCTCTACCATTAAGTTCACCACTAAGAGCTCATTTCTGTCCTCCACCTTAGAATGGGTCCTTTTATTCTATTTGCCTCTCCCCCTTCCCTGCTGGTAACCACTGATTTGGTCTTATAGACTGAAAATCCAGATTTTGTTTGATCTGGTTCATTGGTTTGTTTAGTTTCTCTATGTTCCACATATGAGCAAAATCGCTGGTTCTTTTTAAGCCACAAAGCTTGTGGTAACTTGTCACAGCAGCAATAGTAAACTTATCCCTTCTTCGATGGATCACGGTTCTCTCTTCCGTTAGGAAAATTACGGAAAAGGCAGCTAATGAAGGAAGAACATGTCATTTACATAATTTCTCAGAGGATTGGTGAAACGATCCAAGTTTAAATTTGAATCCCTCCTTCCCAAGTTATTGCAATGGTATCAGCGGGAAAAGGAGAAGTGGTTATTTGTTGACATCAAAGCTTTCCATTTCTGGGGTAGCGTGCAGCAAGCCACAGGATGTAATTAGAGGTGACAGGGATCTTTTTCTTTCCAAAGAACCACTATCTTATCTGATGTCAACTGTTCCTGTGTCCTGCTTCCTCTCCTAGCCATCCCCATCCCCACCCTCACCTACCTTTGTCAGAATTCTGGGCTCGCTAGACATATAAAAAAAATTAAGAACCCTTTTGATCTTTCTCTCTCTTTTTAAAAAGTTTTCTTTGTTCCTAGAACACAGAGAGGCTGAGACAATGATGAGAGAGAGAAAGAGACAGGCAATAGACTTTTCAGCAATATTTTGCAGTTCAAGGTGTCAGAGACCATTACTGGGAAGTGCAAAGATTCTGTCCTTGGTAGAATATGTCACCTCTCTTTGAAAGACTGTGTTCCAAGATAAGTGGCCTCTTGCCTCTGATTTCCTTCATACCAGGGCCTCTCACTTCAGCCTAAGCAAACAGTCTTGGCTGCAAGGACTGTGCAGAAAGATGCAAACAGCTCAAGTCTGACAAAGCAAAGGAGCTCTTTAGGAAGAAAAGACAGAGGCAGGCTGGCCACACATACCATTCTAACTGGGAAAGTACCATGTTTTGCATATTTCCCAGCCATCCCTTCATTTTAATATAAATGTCCTTTTGCCCATTTTTAATAAATCAGGACCATCTTTAATGTGAGGCAAAAGGGAAGCTGAGTTGTCCTGGGCCCAGTCTATTGAGGGGGCCCAAAGTCCTCTGCTCCTTTTGCCCTAGGTTAGATAGACCTTGCTGAAATTTACTTAGGTGGGCCAGGGCTGCTACTGCTATTCCTGCCCCTGTGAGGAAACAGGAGCCACAGGAAGAGGATTCCCCCTGCCCCACACCCATACGTCTGTTTCTTCAAAGGGAGCAGAACCCCACAGAGCGGTCTAGCCACAGGTAAGTACTAAAGGGGTTATCTCTGGCACCATGGGGCTTATCTCTGGCACCATGGGTGCTGTCTCTGTCACTGTGAGGCTAATTGGACATTTCTAGCACGGGATGGTTAAAGCAGCATGTGTTTTAGGCAGGACATCTAGAGCAGTAAGGCTCTAAGTTGCCAAAATTCCTTGCACTAGTTCTTCCATTTGCATAAGATTTCTTTTTCTGCAATGAGCAAAAAATGCCTAGATTTTCAAGACTTTTGCAACACTGAAGTGTATTCTTCATCCTCCAGGAAGTTCAGCACCTGTCAAGAGAATATTTTCTGTTATGAACAGTACGTGGTCAAGAGAAATCTAGATTAAGTGTTCAATGAGAGCTATGGTTGTTGTGAAACAAAATTGTGTCAAGGAGTGTGAGAAGCTTTATGATAAGCTTCTTATTGATGAGCTTATGATAAGCTTCGGTATTCAAAGACCAAAATTTGCTCTATAAGATTATTCATGGTATGACTGTGGTGAAATACAATCCCCCTCTCTGTGTACCTACATGTTTGTATGACTTCTGTCACTGAAGTATAATTGTTACTGTATATATTCATGTAATGAAACTTTTGTCATCACCGTACTTTTTCATGAATACAGAATATTACAGAATCATAATAATATAGACTAACCCGTCCGTTCCTGTCACCCCATTGCCCCATTTTTGTCTCAGGGAAATACGGTCAGTCTGTGTAGATGGAGACTTTGGTTTTCTTGTCCAACTTCAGAGCCTTGACACAGAGTTATTGTCATAATTATAAAGGAGACGTTCAGGAAGAGACTGCTTTTGTCTCTTTTTATTTACTGTTTGTTTTTTAATCTTAATTTTTTTTTTATCTTAAAGTCAAGCATGGGGGAGAAGCCAGGAATGGCATTCCTACCTGCAGGACTGAGTAGAGTTGAGGGGGGAGGGTGCTGACAGGGTCAGTGTTGGGCTGTCTTTGTATGAGATCTGAGTTCTGACAAGAAATTGAACAAGAGTAGAATTAAACGTGTATGAACCAGTGTGCTGATGACATAATCAGCTCCTTGCACAGAAAAAGTGCCCTTTAACCATTAGAAGTCAAATAAATCAACGAATGGCCGAAGAGTTTCTGAGTCCAAGCAGCCTTTGATTGGGCCAAAGTCCCCGACTTGAATGTCGCTTCTGATTCTGCTCCTAGGATCCAGGTGTCCCTGCGTGTTTGGTCAATTCCTCAACATGGTGACACCAAAGTTAACATGGACTCAGTTGTGCTCACTTATAGGAATCACCAGAGCTGCATAAATGACAGATTGAAAGGACAACGGGATTTACAACCCGAGATTAGAAACCAGCAATGGCAGCTCTGGAATGGGCTCATGGGGAATCCTGGGAACTGACCAGGCAAGATGGAGGTAAAGATAAGACAAAGGTCAAGAAGAGGAACACAGAAAATCACCACCCCTTGGGGCCATGATGACTCTGGTCCAGCCCAAATCAGAACCGGAAGAAAGGCAGGCTCTACTGCGAGGAGGGGTGGTCCTGACATGCTCCGCCCCCTTGCCCAGAAGTCCGCAGACTTCACACGCCTAAACCCCGCCCCTTCCTGCGCCTTCCTTCGCAAAAACACAGAACCTAGTCCCTAGTGGTAAGGGCAGGCGAAGAGGCGTTTTGAGCAGAGACTCCCCTCTCCCTCTTTGGTCAAAGAATACATTTCTTTATCTGTTCCTGCTGTGGCCTTGACTTTTATTAACCAGATGGAAAGAAGAACGGAGGTGATAATGGTAACTCTGGAGCAGTGAAATTCAGGAGTCACATTGCTGGCAGCAAACCCTATTCCAAGCTTTCTTTAGTGAGGAGATTTTGAAAGACTGTGTCTTATGCAAGTTGGCAAAACTTTCTGGGGCGTCACTGTCATCCATTCTTTGCCTGACTAACACAACCATGTGCCCAGAGTGGAGAGAGGTGGGGAAGCAGCTCTCGAGAAAAGGCAGGCTTGAGCTGAATTGGACGCCTCCGAAAAGATTCAGCTATTGAAATTCTGTCACCTCCTCTGTTAATGTCCACACAGGAAATAGGAAATAGGAAAAGCCAGAGCAAACACAAAACAACAAAAGCCTAGCTTCTAGATTCTATCTGCCTGATGAAGAGAAAGAGTCCACCTTTATTCATCTACACCCTTATTTACAGGGCCTGAGCCTGCAGGATTTTTTGTTGTTGTTTTATCCATCCTAATTCAATTAGTTGGCAAGAAAAAGAACAAAAGAAAACCATTATGCAGATGTATGGCCTTTCAAAGTCCAAAATTGGGGTCAGGAGGCTGATGGGGGCAACAATAAAGATTGGGAGAAATACTTTTTCTTGTCAGAGTTCATCTCCTGTTTCAATGTAATATTCATTTTGGGAATCATTCTTGATAGCCAAGCTCACCACTCTGGATGGCCTTCCTGATCGCCTGCATTCCAGCTGGACGGAGGCATCCATTTCCTTAGAGGATACTTCTGCGTTTTTGCTTCCAGATCTAGGCCAGGAGTTTGGCCACTATATCCGATGGAGGGTCTGAGAGTAGTGTTCCCGCACTCAGGATCTTTATCAGCGCTGCTAAGCTGCAAAAGGAGATGCTATGCAAATGAGTGGGCATGGCGGCGTCCTGGAAACCGACCTCATTGGACCTTGACCTTCTCATGTTATAAAATGTTAGGTCCAATGAAATGTTACCCGTTTGGCTTTTTGAACAGTCGTTCTTGGGTCGCAGGCTGTATAGAAACAGATAGGGTGGGATGGAGTGGAGTTTCCTGGCCCCTACTCTAATCTGGGGTTCCTCAACCACCAGCACCAAGTTCATTGACTGGATCTGAATGTGGGCTTGACCAGGACCCCTGGGGGAGCAGGGGCCTCAAAGATGAGCAATTTTGCTCCTTTGTTGTGCCCCATTTTGCTCTTTTTGGGACCCTCAGAGCCCTGTGGAAAATGCAGAGGCCCAGACCCTTCCAGGAGAACAGGAGTGTGTGTGTGTGTGTGTGTGTGTGTGTGTGTGTGTGTGTGTGTGTGTGACAAGCTCCCGAGGTGGTTCCTATAAATATCTAAATTGTCCGCATGTGATTTAACAAAGCTCCTGGAAGAAGCCAGTCTGCAGTCCCTTTCTTCCTTTATAACCTGCAGAGGCCCCGGGAAAGCAAAGGTTCTTAAAGATGTGCATCCTTTGCAATACAACAAAAAAACAGGAGACTTTTCCCTGCTTTGAACTCACTGATCACAGGGCCAGGGGGCTGCCTGAGAGAATCTCACCCTTCTTGGTCACTCAAGGTGCCCTGTCCCCTTCCCAGCATTCCCACTCCCTTTCATCACTACCAGCAGAAATTCAGAGTAGATTACGCTGAGACTTGGTAAAAATAGGTCAGAGTCCCTGGACTCTAAATAAATGTAATGAAGGCACCAGGAGCACCCAAAACTGGAGGAAACACAGGGAGGAGACAGAGAGAGAGAGAGAGAGAGAGAGAGAGAGAGAGAGAGAGAGAGAGAGAGAGAGAGGCTCGCCTCACTTTAAAATAGCATCTGTGATGAACCACATCTGGTTTTCATCAGCCCGACACTAGGTGTATAGCGTCCTGTGAGCAGTCACCTCTAGCTGATGGAGTGGAATATGGCATATTATCAAGAATAAATGAGACAAAATATTCCAATTACAGACTCATCGTACTTCTCTGCGTCTCACGCCAAGTGTTTGTCTCAATTGTTCAAGCTACAAATTACCCCCGTGCTGGCAGGAGGGTGGACACTGGCTCCCGCTGCGGGTGGGAGAAGGCATTGGCTTTGTTTCCTTTGGAGAGCTGGTGTCCAGGGAAAGAGGAGGCAGGTCTTCCCCACCCCTTGGGAGAGGATACCCCAGACATGGTGGATGGTGCAGAGAGTCATCGATACTGCCATCCACACAAAGCTGTCCTAAAAAGAACACAGAAATCGCTGCATGATGTAATTGATTGGAGACCCGAAGCATCCATGACCTAATTAGGAAACTGGCTAAATAAATGATGGCAGGTCCATAAGAGAGATGAGGTGGACAAAATGAAGTGATGTTCATAAAGAATACTGAAGAACATGGAGGAAAGGGTCACAGTACAATAAAAATAATAGCATTCTCTGTAAACATCGTGGTGACCAGTGGTTGAATCCTGACCTGACCGGGGACCTGGTGCCGAGCTCAACTCTGCCTATGAATTCAGGCATGCCATTCACGGCAGCCCTGGGAGGGAGGTGCAGCTTCCCCCAATTTTTAGGTTAAGCAATTGGTGTGGAGTCAGACAGTCAGCAGGTGGGAGACTGGGAATCCAAAGGAACCTGCCTACGCTGTGGGTGCGGTTGTACATTTGTGTCACCCCCGTGAAAAACTCTATGGAGATGCCTCAGACAAATAAAGATGGATCTACCACTGAATCTGTCGACCCTGCTTCTCGGTATTTCCCAGAGAACAGAAAAACTCGAATCAGAACACATATTGGCACAGTGCACAAGAGCCGAGACATGGACACAACCGACATGCCCGTCCACAGATGATGGAGAGAGAAGCTGGGGGTCTGGATCCTCGGTAGATTCTCTGCAGTTGTTACGGAGGTGAAATTATGCCCTTTGCCCCAATCTAGATGGAACCCGGGGGTCATGCTGAAGGAAATAAGTCAGAAAGGAAAATAGAAATGCAGGATGGTTCCACTCATGTGTGGAACATAAAGAAAGAGAACAAATGATCAGATAAATCTCAGCAAAATTCACAGGACAGAAGATACCCAGGAGTTGGGAGAAGGGAGGGAAGGAAGGAAGGAGGGAACGAGGTGGGAGGGCACGGATCCATCCCTGGTGGAGGCTGTGGTACGAGAGGCACACAGACTGAGGTGCAATTTCAATATCCTAAAAAGCATATAGCAATGTCAGCAAAGAAATCAAGGGAAAAATTAGAAAAAAAAATCAGGTCTCTCTGATCCAGAACCGAGGACCAGCGCACCTGCATTCAAGCTCCAATTCCTCCGTCAGTGGGTTTCAGGCAAACTCAGAACAGCGTTCTTTGCTGCATTCAGGATACACTTTTCCCCTAGTTTTGCCAAATTGCCTACCTGATTTCTACAAATGTCCTGCAATGAACATGTAAATGTCCCATCATCTGCAAGATATCAGAAAAACTAAGCTTGGTTGAAAACCTTGGTGAATGTCTGCATTTTATGTTTTCAATCCTTGATTACCAAGCAGCAGGTTAGGACGTCATTCCCATCAGTTTGAGTGATTGAAAAAGAAGTGCTGTGCTTTAAAATTTTATAAATGATTCTCCTGGCTTTAACAGTTGATGCCTTCCAAGACTAAGGCACATGACCCCTCTTTCAGAAGATGCTCCAGGGGAAGGGACAGGTGGGGGACCCCACTAACTCTGAGGCAGAGATGGGGCACATTCAATCCACAGTTATAGCTGCAGTTTCCATCTGGGGTGCCTAGTGGTGAAAGTCTCAGCATTAAAGTGAGAATTCCTTTGTTCACACACCCACCGGCTGACTTTGAGCATAGTCTGTAAATTTCCTGAGCCTCTCAGAGGTGGAAAAGAATAAAACACCTTAATATCCAATGAGATTGTTTTGAAGGTTAAGCAAGTCCGCGCTGCACAGACTGTGGTTACAGAGGTGTTATATAAACGGTGATGATTATAACCCTGCTGCAGAGTCGAGGGCATTTTCATCTGGGCTGGAAATAGGAATGCTGACCCCGGGAGCTCATCTTTTCCTTCCAGCCAGACCAGGTGCCCACCTGCTCCGCGCAGGACCTGTGACGACACCAGAGGCATCAGATAATGACGCAGAGCACGCTCCTGCACATTTATGATCGCCAGCCTGCAATTCCCGAGGAGCCTCCAGCTGCGGGGAAAGTGTCTCCTCTCCTAGATTCCATCAGCAAGAAGTGTATTTGCCACCTCTTCCTTTTCCTCCCACTTGGGTCACGGGAAGTGAGATTAAATGATAATTTAATTCAACAACGAGAGTCCTGTCGGACCTGAAAATCCCACTCCCATTTATAGAGTCAAGAAAAATGAAAGCAAGATCTATGCAAAAACTCATACACCTATCTTCTCTTAGCATTGTCCCAAAGAGTCAAAATTAAAAGGGAACAAAGCCAAAGATCCATCAGCTACTGGATGAATAAATGAGACACAGAATATTCACATGATGGAGTATTATTCGGTCTCAAAAAAGAATGAAATCCTGCTATGGGTTACATTAGAGATGATTCCTGAAAACATTAGGCAAAATGATATAAGCCAGTCACCAAGGACAACAGCTTGTGACTCCATTTATACAAAATGTCCAGAAGAGTTGCCATGAAGACAGAAAGTAGGCCCGTGCTTTCCAGGGGCCGGGCGGGGAGGAGGCGACTGCTGGTGTGTGCACGTGGCGTGGCGAGGAACGTTCCGAAGTTGATTGTGATGATGTTTGCACCGCCCTATGACTGTGTAAAACCACTTCGCCGTGCACTTTAAATCCGTCCGTGGGAATGCTGTCTGTGTTATCTCAATAAAGATGCTGTCTGACAATGCCAAAGGCACATGGAAGACAACTAGAAGCCACAGTTTCAGCCTTTGGTTCCTGTTTTGGGGTCCCTTCCTTCAAGAACACAGACACTGGCTGCGTATTTAATAAATAGCTTGTTATTACTAAGAGAGTTGGAAAGGAGGCAGAGAAACCTTCCAGCCAGGGAGCTGAGGGGCAGACAGCGACGCCGGCACTCAGAGGGCCTGTGATGGCTCAGAGACCGGAGGATGTGGGCAGTCCTCACAGTGCCCTGCTGGCTGCAGAGATTTGTGTTTTATGGAGGCAGGATGGAATCCGTGGGGATTTGGGGATGGGGCGGGGGTTGGCGTGGGCAGGACGGTGTTTCACAAACATGAAAAAGCAGCGAGAGAAAGAATAAGAATGCATGGGAAGGACAAATAAGCACTCCTTCCTGGTTTCAGAGTCATTTAAGACCACTCACAGGATTGGTGAAAGCCATCAGCCAGCGGGAATTAAGAGCGGGTATGTGTGTGTGTGTGTGCATGCATGTTGTGTGTGCATGTGTATGTGCGTGTGCATGTGTGCGTGTGTGTGTGTACGACAGGATATATCAGTCGATAAAGATATGCTTCCACTGGAGACACTTTCAGAATGCCCCCAGGAGCATTTCTGGTCCCCTGGAGCCTGCTTTGATTGAGGGATGATAAGAAATTATGATCACACGCGGCAGGATAGACTAGGCGGGCGCAGTGACTGACTAACCCCGTACCCCAGGGGCCTAATAATAAGGCTGAAGTTCCCGTCATGCGCTGAGTCCCATGTGGTCAACGAGAGGCTTCTCTCTGTCAAGAGCAGACTCATGGGGACCCAGTGCTGCGATGCTGCCTTGTCCACGTGGCTTGCACACCCAGCCCTGCCACCTCTGCCTGGAGATGCCCCGCCTCGCTCCTGCTGGCCACCCACTGGCGTGGACAGGTCACCTGGTCCTGACGGACCTGCAAGGGAAGCTCCCAGGGTGTATTTGTCCTCAGTGCTATGCCGTCTCTGCCAATGCTCCACGACTCTTACTGTTACTACAGCTACTGAAACAACAGATATTTATTGAGAAGGGCCTGTGTGCTGTGTGCCTGGCGCTGTGCTTTCTGCTTGCTGCTTAATTTAATCTTCCCCAAAGACTCTGACAGTTAAGCACCTATTCCCAGTTAGCTGGAAACTGGAGTTAAATAATGTGCCTGCAAAGGAATGATTAATCTGGGATTCAGTTCCACAGTGTCTGGCTCCCTAGCCAACACTTTCCCTGCTCTCTATCCCTACCCGCTTCCTCCCTGCAGACCAATTTCCCTAGGAGACAAAAAAAAAAAAAAAAAAAAAGGCACCAGTTTTGCAGAAGAGCCCAGGGTCTCCGCTGGGCACCTCCCCTCTTGGGAGGGATGGAATCCCTCCCCCGGGTGCTGGGTCATCTGTTTCACCTGGACACCCGCTCCTTCCTCCAGAAGATAGTACTTTCCTGCTTTATTTTTTCACTTGACTAACATGCATTATTTAGTAGCAGAGCTTCAAAAACATTGAAATGACCCTTGTAAACACAGTTAAAACGTTTTCCTTTCAAAAGGTCTTGTTTCTCTTTGTAGCAGTGGGATTTCAGCATGCAGAAGAGTAGCTTTCTCCTTTTTTCCTTTGGTGCCAGATAAATCTTAATTTTGTTTGGCATGTGGTAAATATTTAGTTTTATTCTCCCAGAGCTAAAAGACATTTATACAAGGTTTTGGGTTATTTGGAAATTGTCTTGATAATTGGCTGTGTTTTCCTACGGATCAAGAGGGCTGCACATTTCTTCTTCAATTAAGATTCTGGTTTTGGGGTTTTGTGTTTTTAGTGAGTTACTTTCAAATGATCAAAAGTGAAATGCTTTTCTTACTTGAATGTGCTGGGTGTTTGCAATAAAGCAAAGACCCATTTGAGGAGAATTTGTCTTAATGATAGCTTTCTTAAAATGCTATTGTTTTCGTCCCTTTATTTACTGTTCATCCTAAAAAAAAAATGGAAATACACTTTAAACAAATTGAGGAAGCAACAATTTTGGTGTGTAGAGTGAGAACCTAAGTTACTCATCCTTTTTGTCCACTCCGGACGTGTGGTAGGAGAGGGATGGAACAGGACTTAACTTTCTCTTTGTGTGACCAGCACAGAGGCTCAAGTTAGTGTAATGAACACATATCTACAGAATGGCGAAGCAGGATGATGATCACTCAAGTTCTCTAAGGGATGAGGAGTTGGTGATCATTTAAGTTTCTCTCTCCTCCCCTCCCCTCTCTTCCGTATCAACTATCAGCTCTTCAGTATGAAATCTGTTTGGACAGCTCCCCTCTCTTCACATCCCCTCTCCTTCCCTTCCCTCCCCTCCTCCTCCCCGCTCCCCTATTTTGGCTCTACTTTCTCCATTTTATCTTTATATCTCACCAGCTCTAATGATCCACTGTAGGAGTTAAGTACCATTTATCTAGCACCCCTACTTGGTAAATCCTAACTACTGTTACCACTTCATTCAGCCTGAGAAGCAATGTGAGTCTGAACTTTCATCTCTCTTTCCTCCACCTCTTCCTTCCCCTCCCCTTTTCCCATAACTATCAACTCTTCAGTGTGAAATCTCTTTGGACAGCTCCCCTTCCCTGGGCCCTGGGCTCAGTGTGGCGGACACAGAGAACAGAGCTGGGGCGCTGTACAGTGAACAATTGGGTGTAGAGTTTGCCCAGTCCTTTCCTGGGGGTTCTCGAATCACCTAAAGCATTCGTTCCTTCAGATGCAAACTGGGAGAGTGAACCTCCCCGCAACCGCGCCACCACTAAGAACAAAAATAACCAAGTCCTCATGTCCTGTAGTCTGGAAATGCATCTAGGAGAAGATCAGAGGGAAACTCTGTCTTCATTGTCCAGGAATGTGGCACCCACCAGCTCCACCATAATTCTATAATCTGAAATGGTTGATCTTGCTCCCATCTCTGATCCTCTGAAGCACCTTGCTTTGCCTGGTCTATCCCTTCGTTTATTCAACACAGACATGTTGAAGGGTAGCTGTGCCGGACATTGAGCTGGGATTGTAATACCACAGAGAGACATGACTCCCGTTTACTTGGACCCTCAGTCCAAGGACACAGATATTAATAAAAAGATAATACATCAGTAAAAGAAGGGGTTTTCTTTAAAGGTTTAAAAGAAAGATTCCACATAACTCTAATGAGTTGTGATGTCAAGTGTCTTTTCATGTGCTTTGGGGCCATTTGTAAGTATTTTCTTCAGAGAAAAATCTAGCTGGGTTCTTTGTCCACCTTTTAATTGGCTTGTTTGTCTTTTTGTTGTGGACATGTCTGTGTTCCTTCTACCTTCCAGAGACTCGATCTTCATCAGTATTTGCAAATATCTTCTCCAGTTCTGTGGGTCGTCTCTTGGTAGCAGTGTTCGAGAGGAATGAATTTCCTTTGGTGCTGCCACACAGAGGAAACAGTATGTTAATGAAAGAAGCCTGATACAAAATCACATTCTATGAATCCCTTTACATGGAAGTTCCCCCCAGTAGGCACATTCCTAGAGAGGGAGAGCAGATTAGAGCGGGCACTGGAGGAGGGGCAACCCAGCGTGACTGCTTAGCAGATACAAGGCTTTCTTTGGGCCGATATTTGGAACTCGATGGAGGTGACGGCTACATAACACTGTGACCATACTAATGCCACTGAATTCTTCACTTTAGGATGGCTAGAATGCAATCTCATGTCTCTAAACATAGGAAGGTGTCAGGCATGCTAAGAGCATAATTGGAAGTTCAGCTTAGTCTGGAGTATGAAGGAGGGCTTCTCTGAGAAACTGTGCTTGAGCTGTTGATAGCTAAGTATCAACAAGATTACTTTGGGGAGATGGATGATGGTGAGAAAGAGGGTTTGACGCAGAAGAACAGCTTGGGCAAAGACCCCTCTGTCCCAATTTGCAGTATGACTGCGAGCACACAGCGCTAATCCTACTTCCTAGACGCTAATCTTCCTGATGGTACCTCATCTTGGGGCCACAGGACAGGAGGAAGGCCCTATGATGATCGCCTGACCATCGCTCCTCAACGATTAACCTGGAAGCAATAGTCCCGCAAACTGGGAAACGGAAGCAAACACTGATTAGGTGTTAGAACACCTATTCATGTTCTGAAGTCAACATCCCCGAGAGATATTTCAAGGTTGTTAGGCAATCAATGGATTGTGTTTCTGGCCATTTTTGTGTATGAAATATGTTAAACAGAGCAAAGAAAACAACAATAGATAGCCATCATCCTATACTAACACAGCTTTAATACTTAGAAGGATGCTTGGAATGAAATGCCATTTGCAAAATGAAAAAGAAAAAGAATAGAGATTTCCTGATACTGAGCTGCTCAGGTGGGAAGACCAGATGTCAGACCCTCTAACCCAAGGAGTCACCTCTTCATCACTGTGCAGTTCGCAGTGATGGGCTGACCTAGGACTGGCCATCAGAACCCAGTATCCTCAGCTGTGAGAGGGACAGTGTCTGTTAATCTTACATATGGTAGTTGGGTGTGTATGTGTGTGTATGTGTTGGAGGGAGAATGGGAAGACAAACAGTAAGAGCTCAAGAAACTTTCTGGGATGGAAATCATAAAACACTCTCCAAACCAAGGGTATTTGCAAGGTATCCAATGTCCTCCTCCACACTGCCTTTCTGCCTCCTGAAAACAAGTCTAATCATCTACTTTGTCCAGGGTCTGGGCAGATAGAGATTTGCCAAATGCTCTAATGGGGTGACGGCCATCTGCAGTGTGGAGACTCCATTGGACTTTTTCTAGTACCATCCCCGTGTGAGCAGTGGAATCTGATGACATTACAGCCCCACTCCCAAATTCCTTGAAAAATGAAATGGATGGTGGCGTGTGTCCCCAATTCCTGAGCCAGATCTCAACAAATTCTGTGACAATGTTTCCATTTCACTAATGGTCTGTGCCCCGGTGGATGCCCTCCATTGCCCAAAAATACGCAATCACTTAATTGCCATAGCAATCCTATTATATTACCATTACCCAACGTCTAGTGGGGAAAGCGCAGAACATGTTATTAGCGCTGAAAGGGACATTTACTGGATTTTGCTGAATGTTATCGCTTCCCCCAAAATGAAACAAAATTACTTGATTATGTGCAAGTCCTTTTAAGGTCCCTCTCAGAGAAGGATGGGAAAACTGTCACTCATGATCTGGGCTGCTTGAAGAAGTCATGGCTTGGTAACAGCTCAGGAGACCACATCTGGTCTGTCCTGGCCCCATGGAGGCCCACCAGGGTGGACGAGAAAGGTGAGCAGACATCCTGTGTGCTGTAGTCATGCTGGGGTAAGTCTCACACCACCTGCTGGCCAAATACTTGGGGCCAATGCTTCTGTCGATAACTTGTGTTCAAAGGGATTGAATTCTATCCAGGTTTCTGAATTTCAGAGGTCATGCCAGGAAAACACAGGCTTATCTCAAACTCCGAAAATTAAACTATCCAACAGAGGCCATGGGTCTGCAGAGAGTCAAGATGAGTAAAAATGGCTAAGCCCAAATCCAGACACAATCCTGGAAATCCCCATTGCTAAGCTCAGTGGTTCAGAATAGAATCTCTACCCATGAAGAATGTCTATTCATAGTCTAACCGGTGAGTTTTCAACACGACTTGGCAATGGCTCACTAGTTCCCCTCTCAGTTCCCTGTCCCCTCATCTTCATACATTGGAACGGTAACAGTGAACTGCTCTTGACGACTTATACTTTGTCTGAAAAAAGAAAGAGAAAGAGCTGTTCAGACCCAGCCCCCTCCTTTCCCGGTGATACTCTCTGTTCTTGAGATGCTGGCGGTTGAGTCTGTCTTACAGTGTCATACAAAAGAATTAGAAGTTATTTGGGTCCATTGTGACTAACCCTTGAAGGCAGAAAACCTCAAAGACTGGACAAGGAATGTGAATAGCAGCAGGACCCAGGATGCAGAAGCTTACAAGGGCAAAGATGTCTCCAAGCAGAGTAAGAAGAATTTGTACAAGCCTTTTATTCTCTCTGATTTTTCTGAAAGCACAAAGAGGCTTCATATTTAATTTATAGCATTACATAAGCTTCTCTCTGTGTGTGTGCATGTGTGTGTGTGCGCGCACACACTCCTGACTCTGGTAGTTTGAATTTTTGCATTATGGAGGCAGCAACTATTCCAGGATCTGAATTCTCACACCAGAGAGCTAAATCCAGGAGAGAGAAAATGTAGCAGCAATTTTTGCCGTGCTGGTGGCATTTCCCTTGCCTATAAAACCAATTTTAACTGCACAAAACCCTCAGCACATTGCATTTGGGAAACGCCGTGGCTGCACATTAAGCTGGTATGAATAACTGCTGCTGGGATGGAATGAAATGGAAACAAATCTGCATTTTATTTGCACTGGCTCTGGCTCTGCAGTCCCACTCAGGCTGCAGTTGGGGTGTGTGCCATGCTGTGAGTTTTGCTGGGAAGCATTGCCATCCTTTGATTTTTAACCATGCGATCATTTGACACAGGCATTATAACATAGATGGCTTGCTTCTGTGGAAGGAAATATCATCCAAGTCAAGTCTAATTTCACTCAAGCACATATCTGACTCTCCCCTTCTAATTCAGAGGCAATGAACCTAAGGAAAGAGCTGTCAGGCTGGCCTCTGGGACTGTGAATATTCCTTTGCTTAAGGAGCCATGAGAGTTACATTGGTTGATTGCAGCTTTTGGCTTCTAGCTGCCGGCGGTGCACCTGTGCTGGAGATAATGCTCTGACGATATCTGCACTCTTCATAGGAGGCTGCAACATTCCGGGGAAGAGGATTAAAATGGTCCCCAACCTTTGCCCAATGACAGGGGGAAGGATTAAGAAAATTATAGCACAACCTAGGCTATTTATGCTGTCTTTAAAGTGATCGTCTCAGATCATATAATAAAGCACGGGGTGGTGGAGCAGCAGTTGGGTCAGCTGCCTCCGAAGGAGCACAGCCTGCTCACCCCTGGGTTTGACTCCCAGGTCTAGTGGGGAAACAACCAGTGTGAACAACTAAATAAAAATAAAATAAAGATGCTTCTTCCTCCTCTCTCTTCCTGCCTGTCTACTAACCTTCAATCCTGCCTGCGCCTTTCCTTTAAAAAGAAATACAAATATTTTAAAACTCATATAAGAAGAACAACCCCACAAGGTAGATATAGTGGTTTTGTGCATTTATATTTTTTCTTACCTTCTGTCTACTCAAGAATGTAGGGTAGAAATCAAAGGCAATGACATTGTTTCCTCCTAGGTTCACACAAAAACTGCCTTTCTTGGTCATGTTGCATCCAGGTAACGTCAGTGACTAGTCTTGACCAAAAGAAATGAGCAGAAAAGGTGCAGGTTACTTAGAAGCTTGGCTTATAAATGTCCAGTGTGAGCTACTGAGCTTTCTTAACCCCATGCTCACCGCTGGAAAAACGAGTGTGATAAACCACAGCTCAGAAGCTGGAACCTCAGTTATAATCCCCACTCACTTCTGATTTACAGGAAAGAAGAAAAAGAAAAAAAAAGTTGTATTAGGAGGCTAAGTTTTGGGTCAGGGGGCATTTTAGTAGTTAAGCGTTAACCAACTTGAATAGATTCACCTGTTAATCCTTTCAATGTTGTGCACACACATGGCACTTTTTAGGATGGGAACGTGACAGTGACATTACAGCAGGCTGGGAAAGCTGGGCTGTGACGCAGAAGTTCCTGTTTAAGCCCAGATGTGGCTGATGAGAATCAAGCCAGCTGCGGTCCACGGAATGCGTGGTGTGCCTCCACGGTGGGCTGTCACACACAGAGCTCTGGGATTGTCATGACAGCCCCAGTGAGGTGCTGGTCCCCTTCTCCTGCTGGGGAAGCTCCAGACCTGACAGGAAGGTCGCTCTAACATACTGGGCTTTCTCTGTCCAAGGCACAGTGCAATGGATGAGGAGGCAAGAGAAGAAAACACTGCGTTTCTAAAGTAGTTAAAGGACTGGGAAGTGATGGCAGGTTGGAGACACAGATAGCATCTAGTCTTGTCCCTGGACCTCCAGTTCCCATGGAGCAAGAAGGAAAACCGAGCACAAGAAGGGAGAAGAGAAAGGTTCCATTTATTTACCAAGCAAATGGAGACAGGGAGACTGCAGTCTCAAATCCACAGTCTCTCTGAGAGAAGCCAGCAGGGTTTTTAAGGGGGAGTCCGAGCTTGGAGCTCAGGATGGAGAATGCGCTCTCAACAGGAGATCAGCTGGTCACCTTCAGCTTCAGTATCAGCAGCGGAACTCAGGACCCAGGTCATAGGACACTGATGTGCAGTATGCAAGGGGTCGCTAGTCAGTCCTTGGTTTCTCCAGACTTGAGACGCTGGTGTGCTGACAACATCAGGGTCAGCGTGACCTATTTATTAGCTGTTTGTGAGACTCGACAAGACTCCACAAGGGGAAACAAAAGAAACAGCAGGGTATGAGCCCATTAGAGGAGGGAGCAGGGGACAAGCCAAGCTCATTAGTCATGCCCTTAGTGGGCTACAAACATTGTGTTAGTCTTATGGGGCTGCGGTTGCAGTCTTCCTCTGTGCTTCTCCTCTGTGGGACACTCTTCAGCTCTCTGTGCAAAGGGGAGCAACTGAGTTTACGAGTCACAGGCCCCCACTTCTAACAGACGCTGGGTTGAGTTACTGGGTTTTCAGGCAGTGCCTACCACAGCGGTCAAGAGAAGGCTCAGTTTGTATCCCAACCCCAGCACACCATTAGCAGTGACCGTGAGACCCCATGGCCCCATGACTCAGTCTTCTCATCTGTAAGGTGATGATGAAGACTTCCCAGAATTTCTACAAAGGCGCCCGGACCGTGGCTGGCGCACAGTGCGCCTGCATGCGTGTCTGCCTTCTGTGAATGCTGAAAATATTGACCCAATATCAGCTCTGCACACTCCTCAAGCCTTTCTTGAACATGCAACTGATGCGTTGGCTCATCTCTTCTTCTTCAGTGTGGCTGAACATCTGACCTCCAGATTCCAAATCCCAGAGAACGCTGCTGCCACCATTTAGGCCTCAGACCCACCACAACCTTCTCTGGGATTCCAAAACTGGGACTTTGGAGATATGGGCTCCTTTACTTTCTGAGTGATTTTCTGAGCCCCAATTGTGAAGGCAGTCATGTAAATGGCCCCCAATGGTATCTAACGCCTTATATTCATGTCCTGTGTAGGTCTCTCTCCCCACCACTCACACCTGCATGTGGATGGGAGCTAAGTCTGGTTTCTATTGAGCAGAATATAATACAATGATAGAGTATCATTTCTGAGATCAAACTGCAAAGTCCTTTTCTGCTTTCTCCCTCTCTCTCTATCCCCCCATCTCTCAACAATTGCTATGCTGTGAGCTGCCTTATAGTGACTCCATGTGACAAGAAATTATGACAGTCTCCAGCCAACAGCCACAGGATTGGGCTCTGACCTCTCATGCATGGCATGTGCGTGGACTTGAACACATCCTTACCCAGTGAGCTTTGAGAGGAGACTCCAGCCCCTGCCAACTGCCTGTCTTTGAGTAGAGTCCACTAGAAAAGAATTAGAGGAGTCGGGACTTCCCTAAGCTATGGCCTGATTCCTGACAGACAGAAATTGTAAGGTAATAGTGTGCATTGTGTTAAGCATCTACATTTTGGAATAATTTGTTAGGCAGCAATAGATAACTGACACACTCTCTCCAATTGTCAGAGACTTCTTCTGAGGCTTCAGGGAGGGTCCGAGACAGCAGACGTGACAGTGAAACGTGTCTGAATGTCTAGTCCGCTGCTGTAGCATCCAAATCTCCTCGTCGTTGTACCAGTTCTTGATATAGTTAAGTCCCTATATATCTCCAGGAGCTGTTCATTCTCCCCAGAAACAGGTAGTGCAGATCCAAGGGGGTGCGAACATCAGTTCGAGCTAAACTAAGTCAAGTCTCATGCACCTTAGAATATTTATTTTTTTATTTGGTCATATTTCAGTATACCTTTTCATCCATAAGGATGGTTTCCCTTTTCCAAGGGCTCCCTATGTGCCAGGTTTGATTTCGCTTTTTGTTTAGTATCTGGTTTACTCTTGAAAAAACCTAGTGGGTTATTAGTATTTTTCATGTTTTAGAGACAAGGCTATAAAACCAAAGGGAGGCTAAGTCACTTGCTTCCCAGCCAGTTAACGGGTGGGGCTTGGACTGGACCCCAGTCCAGTCAGATTTCAAAGGCTCGTCCCTATTCTCAACTCCAAGCCACCCTGAGGGCAGAAAACATGTCTTCATTTATCTTTGCTTTCCTGGCAGCATATGGTCCATTTCTTGGGCACAGTGGGTGTAGACATTTGTAAAATATTTAACAGAGGTTAGTGAGAAAGAAATCTACTCATCTGACACTGCATCGCCATGTCTAGGTCAGATTACTTCTGTGTAAGCAGAGGAACATTTTCATCATTTACCCGAGGTACCAAGGCTGAGTTCATGTCTTCTGTTTTTGTCCCCAAATTTCCTTCTTTTTAGAGAAGAGCATAATTGGATCTCCTTGGTCATTTCTCTTCGAACATGTTTCAGTAAAATAAAGAGATTTAGACACTCAAGTGAGATCTCCACAGGGAAAACAAAAGCCAAAGCTATCACTTCTGGCCTCCTTTCTGGTAGTTGCATTTCACAGTCCAACTCCTAGAAGGCAGCTACTCACTCATTCATTTATACATCAGAGGCTGTTATCGGCCCGAACCCATCTCCCTGTTTATATCCGACAAAGAAACACAACACAGTCTTTGATTATGATAAACACAGTCAGGCTGAACACATTCTGCCTCTTATAGGTGTTTCCCAATATAGAATAATATTGCTAATTCTAAAAATGATGATAAAATGCAGAATCAAAACATTAGGAGTCTCCTGTAATCCTTCAATTAAAGATGAAAAAAACGAATTAAGTTTTGGTGGTGCCTCCTCCCAGACTTTTCTAGGTGTGTTTTATAACTACAGTTTATGATAATACTAATTTATAATTTTCTCATTCCATAAGATGCACTATTTATATGGCTGCCACTGCTTTTTATTACAAGTATTCTTCTACAATGGCTTTCTTTGTCTGCAAATTGTTCCACTCAGTAACTCAGCGTGTCTATTTAACCATGTCTTGGAGGAGGTATTTTTCTTCCCCATGTTATTGTAGTTCTTAAAAGGAAATACAATAATGAGAAACTGATGCCGGCAAAAAATGTGGAGAACCTAACTGCCCCCAAAGTTTCACCTGGTTTCTTTTTTTTTGCATTAGTTTTCCAAATTACTTTTGGGTAGCTTGACACATCTTTCATTTAAGTCCTAATTATTGTACATAATGCAGCTCGCACCTGTGGTGATAATGCTTTTATTAGCATTAAAACTAAAGACATCAAAGAATCATATCAGGATAAAATGTCTATTTCTAATTTAATAGAATTGCAATTAAAGCAAATTTGATCTGAATGAAATCCCATCATAACCAGTTTTTTTTCCTGCACAGTGAGTGAAAATTATTCTCTCCTAAATTGAAGATTAATAACATGCTTTTAATGTTAAATGTAGCAATTCGAGCATTAGGTTGCAATTCAAGTTCAACATCACTGAACATTTTATAAACTTCACATTTTAACATCTCTGGGAAGTGCTTTGAGGTAAATGCATTAGCGTTAAATGCATTAATGTTATTTTTCTTTATAAATGAGCTTATAACAGTGTTGGTACCTTCATTTGAATATTTTAATGAAGGGATAATACAGGGAGAGTGCTCCATTTTCACAAGGTAATTGTTTCTTCCCTGAGTGGCTAAACTTGGGCAGAAAGTGGAATTTATCTCATTGAAATTCTATTATGGCTGCATTGCCGCTGTCACTGGTCGGGAATCGCTCATTACCTGCTAACTGGGGCTTTTTGTTAATACTCTTCTTTCTCCAGGCATGCAGGCTTCTGCCTTCCCAGGGTGTGAGTCTGTCCTCTGACAAGTCACAGCAGCAACCCACGCTGTCTTGCTTCAAGGATACCTGAGCTCAGCACTTAGAATTTAGCTGGATGGCGGATTCTGATTTAGACCAATTCATACCAGGCTGATAATAAACAATCCACATTAGCAGTCAAACCTAAGATGAGGGAAATATAAACCTGATGGGAAAAAAATGCACTCCCTAGGCAAAGTCAAAATAAAGGTCCTGTTCTCTCAACTGAGTTCCTGTGTCCAAACTGGGCACTTAATAGGGTTTCTATCTACATCAGCAGCAATCTCATCTTCAAGGTTTATCTCCGTCTTTTCCCCAGGATTCAGCTACTTAATAGCCCAAACGTGTTTACTGAAAGGGACATCAGCGTCACCTCCAAGGCCCCCAGGCACAGCAGTCTTTGCCGCAGCCTCCTTAGGTGAGAATTCATGGAAAATCAGACACACATCTTTTTGCCAACATACGTGATGCAATGAGAGGCTAACAGAGATTCAAGAAGATCCAACCTGGGTGGAGAAATCTGATACATGTGAGTTTATATAGGTTAAATCTGAGTACAAAACAGGTTACCCAATAAGTACTATGAGACTCTTGAAAGCAAATCATCTTCTGAGCAAATGCTGCTTTCTAGATATTGTTTAATGCTACTCCTGCTGATAATACTAATAGCTACTGGTTATGAGTCTCCACGTTGGACATGAGTCGAAAAGGACAGTCATTCAAACTGGTCTGCAAGGATTCTAACATCAGGTCCCTCGTAAAGAGAAGATGATTGGCCTGAATTTAGACAGAGATAAAGCTTAGTTCTCTGACTCCTTAGTCACTTTAATCCATTGTTCTGTTAGCATGCTACTAACTTTGATTATGGATTTGAACTGTATGTGAACCCCCCTGACCCCAGCTGCCTCTTCAGCAGTGAGGTTTCTGATTCTAAACTAGGGAAGGGATTGCCATGAAACGTGACTGTGTCTCGGCAAAGAGCGATCAGTCGGTGTCTAGAAAAGCAAGCAGCAGTGCTGCCTATGAATTCATTACAGTCTTTTTTATGCAGAAGAATTGCTCTTAATTAAATACCCTGCCCATGTTTTGATTTTTAATTTTCTCCCCTAACAACATGATGTGCCATGTAGAAGAAGGTTCAAACCAATATGACATCCCAGTGCCCATTAGATGTCTTCACAACTGCACATCATTGTTATCCAGTGACTTGTCATTTACTAAACAAGTTCCACCTTGAATCAGGGCAGAGCCGAGGGATGAGTCCCTCCACCCACATACTTCCTCTCTTTCCTGATGATGCTTTGCAGATCGGAGGGTCTGACATTCACATGTCCTTTTCCCAGCTAACCCTGGCCCTATTCTATTTGCTCCTCTATAACCTCATATTCCACAGTGAGTTGTTAACACAGATGTATCCAACTTTGTTCCTTGATTTTGATGTCATTGCTGTTACTTATTCAATGGCACTCATCCTCCTCATGGCTTATAGTAAAGGGTGAAAATAATTTTATTTTCTTTGTGGGCCTGAGCCATTGTCTTTTCCTTCTTGAATCTCACGTTCCCTAAGTACTTTTTATTTATTTATTTTTTTTTTTAAGGAAAGGTGCGGGCAAGAATGAAGGCAAACAGAAGCAGGCAGGAAGAGAGAGGAGGAAGCAACACTTTATTTATTATATTTAGCTGTTCATCTTAGTTGTTCCCCCAGCACCCGGTCTTGAACCCAGGTCCTTGGGAGCATGTGGTCTGAGCTGAGGTAGACTGATCCACTAGGCCACCAGGACACACCCCCAATCTCCTTATCTCACCCAATAGTCAGTGCCAGGTTCCTTTGAAAACCTCTCCTATTATCCAAACTTTCTCTCCGTCATTTCCCCCACTTCTAAACATTGAAAAACAAACCTACATATGACAGAGACTGATTAGGAACCAAAGTTAGTAACCATTACTTTTACCATGTCCTTCATCTTTAAGCATTTAAAATTCCTTTTTTTTTTTTTTTTCATTGGGATGCACCCGGGAAATAAGACATTGAATTGAGAATTTCTACCTAAGTATAAACTTGGCTTTAGTCAGGTGTCAGCTCTGATTCTGGGATTAGCCAGAAACTGAATGACCTTGAGAATAAAGCTGCCACCTCGGTGGGATTAATAAAACGGAATTTGTATGGGGATATTTCCAGGCTTCTCTCCCGAAGCCTGCTTGTTTTTCCAATGACTGATGGAATCTGCATTTCTGATGAGCAGCGCCAGTGGCCAGCCACACTTTCAGAGCCTTGAGTTTCATCTCTGTCCTCCTCCTGTCTACAAGTCTGGGGTACACCCTCTGCAAGCAGAGAAGAGAAAAACAAGTGTGACCCAGGATCACCAACAACATGAGGAGTGACCCAATCAACCAGAGAAGTGCTGTCTCTACTTCACATAAAACTGAAAGTTTCATGGGGGGAGGAAGACATTAGCCCTGCTAGTGAGAATTCAGCTGCAGAAGCTATTTGGACGCCATGGGCAGAATAAGCCCCCATCTTTCCAATAGCTTACAGACACTCTTCAGCCTGGTGATGGCATCAGGGTTACTAAAACTATGCTGGCAATAGCTGTAGCTTGTTAGCTTCTATATCGATTGCAAATCACTTTCCATCTCTGTATTCAATGTTCTCATTTACCAACTAGGGCTAATGACAATACCACATGGGGCTATAAGAGGATAAAATAAATGGATGTATGCAGAGACGTTTTTGTGTGTCTGTATTGGCTGGTGTCATTATTATTTTAAAATATTTCAGAAGAGAAACTGAGCTATCTCAACCCTCATCCTCGATTCAGCTCACCTCATGGAACTGCACATACATGGTGGACTCACTGGTGTTCTAACCTTCTGAATTGCAAAAGGATGAGGTTTAATAGCTGCATTAATCCCCCAGTGTGACAGAAGCTAGATGACTAGAGCTCCCTAGAGCCACTCAGAGCCCGTAACCTTATGTAATCAGATTTATTGATCATTAGTTTAAGATGTTTAGATATCAATGGGTGGTAATAGGCTTTACTCTGTTCTGCTGAAGACTGCAAAGCCTCCTTGCTCCACCACCAGGATAAAGATTGGCATGCTGGGGTCCAGGGGAGGTGATTCCAGCTGCCCCTTCCCCATGCCCTTCCCTGCAGGTTGTTCTCACGTAACTCAAACTTGAGAATGGGTCATTGATTTCTTTATGTAAAGGAATTCAGGAGAAGGAGATTTTAGATCCATTCTGATATAAACTGTCTCACTATCTATCAAGTCAACTGAAGCTTCAATCTCTCTTTTTTTCATAAATCAATTTATTTTCTTATCAGGAAGGGAAGTTAAATTGTCTGTCACCACCCTTTATTTCCTCAAACATAGACTGTTCGGTGTCTTCGAGGACACACTGGTACAGACACCCCTGACCTCAAAGCACTCACCTTCTAAGAGAGAAATCAAAAATCATCCCTCCATCAAAATAACACATGAACCACAGCAAATATTTATGAAACATGTGTCTTTTACTCACCTCTTCATTGAGTCACTGCAACTATAACAAGATGTTAAGTGGGGCTTTGTCTTAGTCTCAGATGAAGGTCTGAGACAATATACAGCATGATGTCTACTTTCTTCATTGTGATGTTCCACCTAATGGATGTATACTGAATAATTGAAGAATAAAGACTCCTTCCTAGCACACAAGAAACATTTACAACAGATGTAATTCTTCCATGGCTACAAAGCACAACTAAGTTCCAAATAATTGCTGTTCTATAGACTACAGTGTAATTACATGAGAAACTTGTTACTGAAGCTAACTGAAATAAATATAGAATAAAAGATTTTTGAAATTATATATATATATATTTAAAGGATAGACACAGGCAGAATGAAAGCGAGCAGGAAGTAGCAGGAAGAGAGAGGAGGAAAAGACATTTTTATTTTATCTCTATTTAGTTGTCCACACTGGTTGTTTCCCCCCACTCCCTGGGTCCAGGACTGGAACTCAGATGGATGTGGTCTGTGCTCCTTTGGAGGTGCTTGACCCAACCACTGCTCCACCAGGGGAAGCCAGAAATTACTTCTAAGCCACTGATGGCTCACAGAAGAAAACACACTTAATATTTTAAAACTTTGGGTGAAGAATTAAAATAAAATTACTAATATCAAAAGATGAAGGAAAAAGTGATGCTCAGAGGGAAATATCTAGCTTAAAAATAATAAATGCTGATGATTCATATACAACATAAATATGAACATAGATAATATCTTATAGACAATAAATCAGCTTGGCATCCACTTGCGGATGTTTGGAACAGAACCAACATAATAAACTCAAAGGAATTAGACAAAGAAGAGATAATAAAGTTGAAAACAAAGTTAAAGAAATAGAAAACAAAATTCCTGAAGGCTGGATCCGAAAAGACAAAGCTGATTTTTTTTTAAAGATGAATACAATTGACAAAACTGTCAACATTATTTAAAAAGACATCTTAAGAAAAAGATGTCATCAATTCATAATATTAGGAATACAAAGAGACATCACTACAGACACAAAGACGTTTGCTATGCTACTGCTGTTTGTGGAGAAGGCAGTCAGCACTAGGAAAGAAAACAGGAGGAGAGAAGAAGGAGTTGGTTTACTATAAACTCTCTGAAGTCTTCAATGATTACAACCTTGTGTCTTCCTCTTTACAAAGTAGGATGACTACATGAGTCTTGACCTAAACATAGGTTTGGATAGATAGCACTTGTACAACACTTCTTCCTTTACAAGGACTTGAATATGGGTTCTTACAGCTGATCCTCAGTGCAGCCTGTAACACAGATTTTGTGATTCGCTGTTTATGAGTGCATGGTGAAATTAAGTTCTAGAAACAGCAGGCTACATGGCTAAACAGAAAACACGGGGATTGAATTTTATGATTTTTGGACATTCATAGTTTCAAACTTCTGAAAATGTTGAAAAATCATACAGTGAATGTCATATATGTATCACCTAGATTCTAAGACCATTTACTTTGTCATATAATTAGAAGATAAAACTTGCAATATTCCATGAGCTACAAATTCCATACTCCTATTATTCCCAAACAAAAAGGCTTACTATTAGTGGGCCATGTTTGCAAGTCAAAAAGTCAAAAAGTCAGATAGCTGTTCTCACAAAGGTCCTTCCAGTATGTATAGAGCACTCTCAGTACCTCTGAAATAAGCCTATAGCTCTCTAACGTGACCATTTGGAAAACAAAGTGCCTTCACTATCTACGTTCTGCATGTTTGTTTCTGTCCTTCCTCCCTTCCTTTGACTCAGCCTTAACCCTTCCATCCAGGGTCATCCCTTTCTCGGATGCCCTTAGCTCACAGATTTCTGCAAGCCCAGATTGGGCCAAACAAGAAAGGACGACAACATTTAAATGCCTTTGGGGCTACCATTTAATCTTCCTCCGTATTTAGCCATGCTTATTCTTCTGATATTATTCCTACATATTCTTGAAGCAAATGTAAACTAATTTTTCCCCAGACTAAGCAATGCTGGGTAGGTTAATCTGAGGTATCACCATGGGCCTAGATAGTTGAGAGTGTCTGAGATGGTGTTTCTAGAGAGATAAGCATGTAACTCGGTAGATAAAATAAAGAAAATCACTGTGCTCAAAGGGTTGAACCTCATCCAAACTACTTAAAAATAGAATAAAAGAAAAAGGTAAAGGAAGGGTGAGCTTGCACTCTCCTTGTGTGGGGACATCTATGTTCTCATGTCTTCAGACATAAATATTCTAGGTCCTTAGAAATTTGAATGGGGATCACACTATTGACCCCTTTGGCTCTCAGGCTTTTGAGTTTGGACCTGAACAACACACCCTCTTTCTTAGGCCTCCAGCTTGCAGGCAACAAATCATGGGAGTTCTCAGCTTCTAGAATTATGTGAATCAATCTCTTTAAAACGAGTATCTTTTCTATACATCCTAGTGTTCCTGTTTCTATGCAGAACCCTAATACACAGACCCACTGAAACAAGGTGTGACCCTAAACCTCAGCCACATTTCTCATAATCCCTTTCCTAGGTCCCCATGGATAATATCTTTCAAGTTTTCATGCCCAGCACAGGGTAGAACCTTCCCACCTACCCTCAGCAGACCAGCTGGGGGGCATCTAGTTTCCATAAGTCAGCCCATATGATCTTTTCTACAGGGCTAACCTCTTTGTTCTAATATAAACTTGGAATCCATGGTTCATCAGCACTGATGTAATCCTGTTTTATGTAAGCACTGCACTGTCACCACCATGTTGGTGGTGTCTTTCCCTACCTACCAGCCCTCATTGGGTTCACAAGTAAACTTGTGCCTTACACAATGGGGCCTCCCAGTGACTTCTTTGGAATCAAAAAGCATTATGCTCAGGCCTTGAGTGACTTAGGTCTATGGCAATAAAAATAGAAATTTCTATTCTGCTTCTGTTTCAATTGGTGATATTTTCCAACACTGTAGGTTGTATGATTTTTTAAGTTTCTCACATAGATCTTATTTTATTGACATCAATATTATTATTTGGTAAACATTTATTGAACATTTGCTGTGAGGAAGTCATTGTTGTAAACATAAGGATCATAGCTTTGAACTAAATAATGACAAATTTACTCCTTTCAGAATGAACTGCCACCTATTCTTATCAGTTAGGTATTATTATTTTTCAGAAGAGAAAAATGTAGCTCAGAGAAGTCAAGAACTAGTTTAAGATGATCCAACTAGGAAGTCATCCCTGAAATTACCTCAGCACTGTCTCTAAGCCAGGAGATTTCTCCAGAACACATAAATGTTTTTGATACCACAGTAGGGGCAGAGAGACAATTTCCCCCTACCCTTCTGGGTTTTTTGTGAGCTGGACAAGCAGTCAAATTCAATCAGATTAGTAGGAGAAAAAAATTTGATTATGTACGTACAGAAGTTCTACAAAACTTTCAGTTCTAGAATCAGTGGGACAAGATGAGGGTCAATATTCTGAGCTAAGGAATGGGGTAGCCTTGAGCCTGGGCCTTCAAGGAGAGAGGTGGGGACTCACATGACTTGTTTGACTAAGACCAGATGCTCTGTAATCACATGTTTGCCCTGTCATTTAGATAGGTTTCACCAACAGAAAGGCTCTTTCTAGTAAAATCCCTCATTGTAGGTAATGCCCCAATTTTCATTTTTTTAGGTAGTTAAGGGAGTAGTAAACGCTTCTCAGGAGCCTGCGGGGCCTCCATGGACCCTACTCAAAACAATCCACATGCAAAAGCGATATGTCTTGGGGAGGCCTGTCTTTCACCCACCTGAAAACGAAGTCTGAGACTCAAGTTCAAAGCAAACACTACGTGGGGGTCCCTTGGGCAGGTCAAAATGGAGTTACAGCCTAGTTTGCGTCTTCCTTGAGCTACACATGTGGTTTTGCATGTTTAAAGGATGATAAAGCAACTAGGACATCAAAACCCAAATACAAGGTGCAGCAGATGTGGCCACAAGAACACAAACCCTTCCTCTCTGGCTTTTTGCAGGAAACCTCTGCTGACCTCTGACTTGGAGTATTTGCAACTCTTTGTCTATAGGTTGTTTTCTTAATAACAGGGCTCCTGTGATTCCTCAAGAGCCACCATCATCCATTATTCCACCCACTGCTTCATGAGGAAATAAATGACCACTGGCAGCATCCTGGAGAAGCCAGTTCCCCACCTTCCTGATGAGAAGCCGGCTGATCAGAGGTAAAGTGGATGAAGAGGGCCGCATGCTGTTTGCTTAGAGCGCAGTCGCCAGCTAATGGCATTTCTCTTTCCCAAGTTATTGAAATCTGTGTGGGAGAGGGGTGGTTTGATGGAATCAGCACTTTCAGAGACATCGACAGCAAGTAAATTGGAAAAATGCAGCCAACCCTGGGTTTCAGCGGGCCATCGACTTAATATAGATTGAGTCGGGAAGAAAAATACTCAGCAGCGCGCACGTGCGCACCCCGTCATCTCATTAAAGACTTGACTCTGGGTAACGCACTGGGCCTGTGTCTCCCCAGCTCCCCGCCAAGTGCATCAGTCATGCTAGGGGTAATAATATACCATTTCCTGGCACTTTGCAGGAATGGCCATAATTCAGCATGAAAAGCTGCTTTGATTATTATTTACAAAAATAAAGCCCGCCCCTGCCTGGAAGTTCCTGGCGTTTCCTTCACTGGCCACTCCCTGCTTTGTCTTCCCTTGGACAGCAGTCTCCCAGCTTCTGCCGCCTGCCAGCTCCCGGTGATTTAATTACCGTTTTCCAGTTTCAGCATTTTGCCCTTACCTGGGAATCTAAGTGAAATGTGTCAGAAATAAAGAAATAAATTACAAGCTAAATCAATAGGAAAGAGTCACACAAATTGGTCTAGCAGTGGATATCTGTTTATCCAAAGGCTTTCAAAGTCATTTAGACGTTCAAGGGGGTAGGGGCCGGTAGAAGACAAAAAAAAAAACGAGCCCCGTCGGGTCGGGGAGGCAGTGCGTGGGCCCGGCTTCAGTCAGTGCCCCCAAGTTAGCCTTCCCGCTCTTCTCCAGCCCAGGCGCCCAGACATGCTCTTCTAAGTGGAAAATTTAAGAGTCATTTTTCACCTTGAGAGAGAGGTTTCCTTCTGTTTAATGCTTACTCAAGCAAGGCCACAAATCTCAAAAACAAACCAATTGGAGACACTTTTGCCCAAACTCCACTCAGATAGAAAACCAAGATGAGAGACGAGGACCCCGGCTCCCTGCTCAGGGGGAAAGGAGGGCCGCCTGAGGTCTGGGGGCAGGCTTCCTGCTCTCTGCTGATGTCAGAGGTGGACAGCAGCGCTCCAGCGGCAGGAGGGCATTTTGATTACGTGTATAGATTAAGCAGAGTGGAAAAGTTGGCCATGCGGACAGGTAGGCCCGACACTATTTCCAGGACCTTTAAGTTCTGCTTGTGAGAAACAGAGATTGGGGTTGCCGATGGGTATCTCCCCAGCGAAGAGAGCGGATTGGCCAGGGAATATTTATCTAAGAGAAGAACGTCCACTCAATATAGCTGGAAGCAATAACTTGCAATAATGTCTAGGGATTCTGGTTGGAATTCCAGAGCCTGCCTAATTGCCCAGAGTCTGAGTTCAATTCATCAGTTTCTCTTCTCTCCTCTCTGCTCCTCTGGGCTCCTCTCCCTCCTCTTCCCAGGTTCCTGGCTCTCAGTCTCCACTTACCTGTCTTGGGGTTTGAAAGGGTTTCTGCTAAGAGCTGGAGTGGTTTCTAAGAGCCCCAGGCTTATGGGGCCTGAGCCTTGGAGCTCTCTGGAGGGAAAACTAATTTCTCCTAAAAGCTGCAGATCAACTCCCAGGGAGGCTCTGTGATTTACTGTTTGGGTAGGAGCACTCTTTGGGGGAGGGATGAATACAGAAGAAGCAAGTCCACACTCGCAGGTGGCTGTGATGATTAAATGAGATACATGTTACAAGTCTGTAGGACTTGTAATAACAGTGAGGCTGTTCCGGCCTCAAAGACATGACACTCACTGGGAACCACTTGCTTCCTTTTATCACATTAGAGGCACTGACCTGTCCTGACTTGCTGGCGACTGAGTGATTTCCTGAGACGTTCACATTTCCTGAAATTTTGCCTAATTTGGCCAAGTCTCAGAGGGTGCCCCTGAAGATGTGTCCTTCGGTACTAAAACTGGGACATTCTTGGGCAAGTGGGTCGTCTAGATGGCCTTCCATGGATCTCTCCTGATTTCCCCTTTGTTGTAGATCACTGAATGCTGTCATCAAGAAAAATCCTCTTTTTCTCTTGATATGAGAATAATGGTAAAATTTCCATGTAGGAGAGAGGCAATCTTCAGAATAAAACTTGTCTCATAAAATCATTAAACCCCTAGGGGATCTTTTTCATACATGCCTTGAAAGAACACCTAGGAATCATATACACACACATCTTTCTCCTGAAGTGATGTATCAATAATGCTGTCATCTGTTTCGATTTTGACATTATATAGATCAATACCAAATTAAAATCGCATGGTAGTCATTACAGCTGTATTCTTTGGAATTTTTTTTTTTTAAGGCAAAAGAAAGAGGTACCAAAATGTTTAGAAGACACATTTTAGAATCTAAACTTAAGAATATTGTTTGCTGTGGCAATTTAAAAATATGTTTTAAGCAGCCAAATGTTTTTAAATGCCTTAAGGTTTTCAGAAATCAAAGTCAAAATTAGAACACAGGACTTCTTAATTGAAAAAAATGTGTATTTTTGTTTGAAAAATATCAGCTAGAAATGGCATATAAACAAACCTGTTAAAACATTAAAGAAAAAGGGGTGGGGTAAGAAAGAAGGAGGGGGGTAAAGGAGAAAGGTAGAGAGTTCAAGAAAGAAGAGAGAACAGAATAGGAAATAAGGGCAAAGGAGAAAAGTAAGAAAGAAAGAACAGAGTGAAGAGAAACTGAAAAGAGAGAACACGAAAGAGCAAAAAAGATGGGGAGGGAGAGGGAAAATTATTTTATAAACACTACTCTAGGTAATACCCAGGTGATGTCTTTGTGCATTAAGACAATGACGTATACTCTGTTTACCACATCCCTCTTACAAAAGTTGTAATTCGAATTTCTTGATGAGATCCGGAGGATGACTTTACCCTTTCGATGCAAACATTTTTTTTTTTTGACGAGGAGTGCCATGTTCTAAGAAATGCCTATTTGGTCTCGATCCCTGTTTCTAGCACAGAGCTTGGAACCCTGGAATTTCCTAAGTGTGAAAAACAAAGGCATCCTGTGCTAGATGAATGAGGTGACTGTGAGATACTCCCTGGATGGAGACTGGTCACTCTGGAAACCAATCCTGTGACTCGAAGGCTGGATCAGTCCCATCCTTTGACTTTCTGGACTGAGGTTGAATAAATCATAAATGGCCAACGAGTTCATCAATCCTGCCTGGATAATAAAGCCTGCAAAATAACTGAGCAAAGCTCAGTGTGGAGAGCTCCTGTGCTGGTGTGTCCTAGAGCATTTGAGCATGACAGCTCTGAGGAGGGCAGAGAAGCTCTGTCCACCCGCCAGACTTTGCCCTGTGCGTCTGTTCCATCAGGTTGCTCTTTAGTGATCGATCTGTAATCTGGTAAGTAAAATGATTCTGTGCATTTTGTGAGCTGTTTTATATATATATATATATATAAAATCTAAGGAGGAGGGTCAAAAGAACCTCTGATTTAGAACTAGTCAGAAGTACAAGGAGCAGTCTGAATTTGCAGCAGGTATGAAAGTCCAAGGACGGGCTCATGGAGCCTCAAATGTAGCTCATTGGTCAGAAGCACGGTTAGCAGCCTGGTCTTATGGTTGGCATCTGAGGTATGCGTGGGAGGCTTGGGGGCCAGTCTTGTAGGATAGAACCCTTACCCTGTGGAACCTTAAACTGTCTCTAAGCAGACTGTCTCGGGATGGAGTTGCATTGCGGGACAGCCAGCTGGCAGCAGAATGCTGCTGTGGGATGTGTGCTGAAGCTCTTTCCCTCCTGACGCTGACTCTGCAGTCAGAACACAAATGAAGGGACAAAGCAACAATTCTATGCAGAAAAAGGTAGTTTAAGAAGCCAAATTTCTCCAATATTCAGGATAACTAATTATTAGAAATTGCTTAAATGTATAAAAGTAAGGTAAAAATTATATCCAGTACTTCCAATTTATATATTATAGGAGCTCTTAATAATATTCATGAAAAATTAATGAACCATGTCTCTGACTTTATTCCTGGAATGCTCTTGCCATGCTTTGTGGTGGAGGAATCTTATCTGACCATGAGGATGAGAGGCATATTCTAAGGGTCCATACAAGAACTAGAGAACACCCTTGGTCCTGACACCTGGGATGTGCGACATTTGTCTCTCACTACCCAAATCTAGACGTCTTTTTTACATGATAAAAATGAACTGCCTTCTAGTTTTGAAGAGGAAAGAATAAGAAGGAGGAACCTTAGTCTTCCACTTAGAGACCCCCATATATCTATTGTCATAACACTGCAGATGTCCAGATGTCAAACAAGAGACTACACAGGGCTGAGATCCCACACAGAAAGGAAACGATGAGGGGAGCCCTAGCTTTCTCCATTTTCCATGGGAGGAATAGCCAGATCATGGACACAGGGACAGGGAACCCAGAAAGACTTCAGAGACCTCACAGAGGTGAGGAGATGGAGACTAACACACATGTGGGGAGTATGATGCGTCCGGAGGTCATACCCAGCAGTTCCGGGGAGAGGGAGTTACGCTGTCGTTCAAGGTGAAAGTTCTCAGTTATGTAGAATGAGTACATCTTAGGGGCTGAATCAAAGCTTGGTGACAATAATAATGCATTCTACACTAGACATTTGCTGAAAGACTAAGTGCTCTCCCTCACTCACACTAGCAGTAACTATGTGAAGTATGGCTATGTTCATGTGTGGAAGTAAATCGAAGTATGTGCTGTTTAGCTTAAATGTGCAAATGCTTAAAGAAAATAATTTGAAAAATAAATGTATTTAGAGATGAGTATTAAAAAGCTTTTCTAAAGGTCTTTTTTTTCTGTACAAATTAAGTTGCTGGGTGTTGGTATTAAAGTTTTCTTTTCTCTTAAAAATAAAAGAAGAGAGTCAAGCTGAACTAGAATCAGCTCAGCTGAGTCAGGGCTCCTCTGAGTCTCTGCTGAGAAAGAAGCCACTTTTACACCCAGGAAATCACAGGAGAATGGGCAAAGAACCACAGGGGGGATTAGCAGCAAAGCAAGTCCTAGAGTCTGCAGGGAATACGGAGATGTTCAAGTGTCGACAAGAGAAAAATGAAGAGGCTTCTCTAATTATCTGGGGTATTCAGTGAAGCTACAAATAGACCATGATTTAGTAATAGAGTGAAGTATCTCTGAGTGAAGTATTTCCAGTACTTGACCCAGAAAAGCTGGACCACGAAACAAGTCTCAACAAGGTTAACGTCATTTAAGTTAGATAGACAATATCCACTGGAATTAAATTAGACATCGGTCGTGGAATACCTGTTTGGAAAATGCCTAAATAATTGGAAATTAAATAACACACTTCAAAATAGCCCATGAGTCATGACAATGTATGAAATAGTGTGGGGTGCAGTGAAAGTCCTGTTGAGAAACAGTATATATAGTTTTCTATGATTACATAAGGGGCAAAGGAAGTCTGCTTTCACATTAAGCAAGGATAAAAAGATCAAAATAAGCCCAAAGTAGAAGGAAGGGAATATCAAAAATAAAAGGAGAAATTATAAATAAGACAAATAATAGGGAGAAACAATGACATCAGATTTTTTGGAAAAAAAAAATCACTGAAATCAGTTAAATATTTTACTTGACTAGTCAAGAGAAAAAGAGATGAAAAAATTACCAGCATCAGACATGAAAAGTCATTACATAAGAAAACCATAAGAGAATAGGGTGAACAGCTCTTTACCTACAAATTTCACAAATCAAATGAAACAGATATTTCTTGAAAAGTAAAAATCACCAAAACAGATTTAAGAAATGAAAAATACCAGTAGTCCTATATGCATCGGGAAATTAGGATTCAAAATTTTAAATCTCTGCTATAGAGAACCCGGGTCCAGAGAGCTTCTGAGGGAATTCTACAAACATCTGAAGGAAGAAATAATAGTAGCCCTATGACATTTTTAGAAACTAGAGGAAGGGGTGGCTTCAAATTTATTCTAGGTGCTAAGACTTGTTCTGATAGGAAATAAGAGAAAAATTATCTAGCAGCAACATAGATGCAAAAATCCTTAACAAAAGTCCAGAAAAACAAAAGTATGCAAAAGTCTAATGACCAAGACCAAGTGTGCTTCATCCCAGTTATATAAGATAGTATTTTCACTTATAATGAAATCTGGGCAATTCTGTGAGAGAAGGCAGACCACACATGATTTTCAGGGCAGCAGGACTATTCTCTATGATACTATAATGGTACTGTGTCTCATTACACATTTGTTAGAACTCATAGGATGTGCACCAACAATAGTGAGCCTTAATGTAAGCTGTGGACTTTGAGTGATAATGATGTGTCATGATAGCTTCGAATATTCCAGTCAGGCAAGATTTTGATAGTGAGGAATCCGTGGGGGATGTCTCTATGGGGTATTTCCGCACTTTCTGCTCAGTTTTGCTGAATCTAAAATTTCTCTAAAAATAAAATATACTAAAAGATGAATTATTCATGGATAGATTTGACATACTATGTTGAAGACCTTAAGACCTCTACAATAAAAACAATAAAAGAGAGCCAAGAAAAATGTAACCCAAACAAGTGGAGAAAAAGAGCAGGTGTATTGATTAGCACACTTCCATATGTCACTTGTACTCAAGTTCGTCTGTAGATTCAATAATATCTGAATCACCAGCCTTGGTGGGATTTTTAGTAGAAATTGACTGATTGTGTTTAAAACATTTGTGAAAAGTCAAAGGAACTAGAATAATCAAAACAGTTCTGGAAATGAAAAACAGAACTGAAGGAAGCTACTGCTTAGAATTACTGTGAAAGTATAATAACCAAGGCAGCGAGTAGAAAGAGAAATAGAACAGATGTTTGCGTAGGGATGAGTATACAGGTCAGTGGAACTAAGAGCATCCTTAAAGACAGGGGATAAGAACTGATGCTCACCTGTGTGCTGAGGAAATTGTGTGGGAAGGGATAAGAGTTTCAATCCATGTCACTGGAACCACTGGGGGGTCCATAAAGAAGAAAAATGAACCTCGCACCTTGCAAAAATGAACTTAAAAGGGATCTTACACCAAAAACCTGAAAGCTAACATTATCAACTTTCTAAAAGAAAAGATACAATACATTGTTTTATTATTTTGAAGAGAAAAAGATTTCGGAAACAAAAGGCATGAATCATAGGTTAAAAATAGTAATACATTGGACTTCATTAAAATGAAAATTGCTCTTCAGCTCTGAGAGTGAAGAGGCATGTCATAAATGAGGGAATACATCTGATTTATATATGCATGTATATACACATATACACATGTATGCATGTCTTTTCCAGGTATATATAGAAATACAATATAGCCATATATACATATATGTGTGTATATATATGTGTGTATATATATGTGTGTGTGTATACACACATTAGCCAATAAGATTTGGCACTCAGTAAAATATAGGCAAACATTTGAACATTTTATCAGTGAAAATCAAAAATGACAATCACATGAAAAATGATCAATAGTATTAGCTATCAGAAATGAAAAACCACAATAACAGCATTATATACCAATTAGAGTAATTCAGTTTAAAAAGACTGACCAAACCAATTGTTGACAAGCATATGCAGCAATTAGAATTTCCAGACTTCAAAATAGTACAACTCTTGGAGAACATGTCTGAGGTTTCCACACATTTACTATAGGGTCTAACAATTCCACTCCTAGAGATGTATCCAAAGGCAGTGAAAACAGGCCTGCACATGAGAATTCACAGAGCCTTTTTTCCATAACATACTTAAACTAGAAATAACCCAAATGGTCCATCCGCAAGCAAATGGACAAACATGTGGCACATTCATGTAACAAAATGGAACTATGAAAATGAAGTGAGGTTCTGACAAATACACGAAGAAATCCCAAAACGAAATGAACTATTTCTGCAGCACTCTTCAAACAAATAAGATCCACTGACAGAACGCAAACTGTCCATTCCCTGAAAGTGAGGGAAGGATGGAGGGGCTGCTGAGAAAGAGCTACAGCATGAAATTTTGTGATTATGAAAATGTTCAATATTAGCTTCGATGGCTGCTACATGTGTATATCTGTCAAAACTCGTGGAATGTTTGCTTAGGATGGGTGCATCTTATGAATGTAAATCCCATATCAAAGTCTGATAAAAATGATTTGAAGAAGAATGACCTAACTTCATTTAAAGCATTTAAAGCATTTAAAGCCAAATTTAAAGCAACGTATACTTTGTTCTCATCAATTATACACACAAGCACAGAGTTAAAGCTGAAAGGAAAAATTCTATGGCAAATATTTATCATTCTTTGGTGTGGGTGGTAAGATTTGGACAACGTTATTTCTATGTAAAATCATCTCACTTTCATGTTTCTACAACCAATGGTGTTGATTCCAAAACTTGAAACAACACTAGAATTATTTTATTACAACATGTTTTATTAGGTACTTCCTTTATGTTCTTGGTTATAGACTCAGATGGTCTTGTCATTATGGAACTTTTCAGGGTTCCCGTCTCTCTGATTTCTGTTGTATGGAGTGGTGTTTCCTTCTCTGGTTCAGTCATAAACATTTTCCAGAATCAGTTCCCCAGAATATATGTTCCCAGTGTCATCAGAAGGTCTCACGCACACACAGACCCAGGCCTCCCCAGGAACTTCTGCTTCAGTAGGTGAGAGTTCAGTTCACAGAAGTCAGGAATTAGCACCACGTGGAAATCAGCGGTCGCTCTCCAGTGACTACTGCTTTCGAGTCCTGAGCTTTGACTTTACCTAAGTTTTCTTCACTTAATCCAGAAATTGTTTTCCTGGAAGTATTACAATCCCAATAATTTTCTTCAAGAAAAGAAAAGTACAAACATAAAACACAAGCACGCATACTTAGGTGGCACTCTGCTTTTAAAAGTTAGACTTAATTCATAATCTACAGGACTTACATAACCAATTTAAAATAATTGAGTAAACAATTGGCTTTGGTGGGGAGGAATGTTCTGAGCTCATTATCTTTTGAGTATTTATTATTCTCATTACGTAGGAGTCACTTCATCAATAGCACTTTTGGTTAAGCTTTAAATACTGGACTAGCAAATAAAACTCCATTATCCCCAGCCCTAACAGCGTTGTTCCATTTTGAGTTTTCTCCTACCCAACACCATACTTTGCGCCGACTTGCACTGACAACGGATAATGTGTATTTAGTGTTTGCCGTGTCTCAGCACTGCTCCAAACACTTCACCCACATTGATTCATTTAATCTTCATAACTGCGTTACAAGGGAGGTGCCATTATACCCTTATTATGCCCATTTTACATTTTGTTTCCTGGCTTCTCACTCAATTTGGTGAGCCAATACCTTGCCTAATGGCCTGGCCTTGGATTCAATCTGTTGACCTCAAAACTCATTCTCTCTGCATTTTGCCATTCCATCTCCCAAAGGAAAAAAATGGTAGCATTTGCAGCAGTGGAACTTTATATGAGTGGGAAAAAATGGGACTCAAGTTACAAACTTTGAAGAATAATTTTCAAGAACCTAACTCCTCATCTCTGAATCCCTTGAAATATTGAGAAGAAGTGGAAGACTGAGCTTCCTAACTCATGTAGGATGGGAAGTTGGTCATGATTTTATTTAAATGACAGAGAGATGGCATCCTCACATGATGGGGAGAACTGGAAACATGGCGTTCCTGCACCAGGACAGGCGAAGGCATGTAGCACCTGACTTCAGGAAGGCTGGACTCAGTTTCTGAATTCCACAGCTTGGTTTGGATTCAACTTCATTTAAAAAAAAAACTTTATTAGAATGCTTTGTCCAGCTTTACTGAGGTATTATTGACAAGTAAAAATTGTGAATATTTAATGTGTACAATGTGTTCATTCGACATACAGATGCACTATGAACTAGGGCATAACATACCCATCACCTCCAAAGTTACCATTGTGTGTGTGTGCGTGTGTGCGTGTGCGTGTGCGCGCGTGTGCTAAGAATGCTCTAGATCTCCTCTCTGGGGAGATTCCAAGTCTGCAGTCCATGATCATTAACGACAGTTGCCATGCTGTGGCTAAGGTCCCCAGGACTTCTAACAGTTTCACCAGCACCCCATATTCTGGTCTCAGTCAACTTCAGTTTTGTGCAACATTCTTGGTTTGAGCGATTGACCTTCTGAGTAAGTATAAGGTATAATGTTGCATAAAATCTCCCCACATTTTCTTATTTTGCATGGATTTTCCAGGAGCCACTTACAGAAAGATGTATTAAGTTGTACCGTATTGCATTGCATTTCATCATGTGATATTCTGTCCTAATATATTCTATTTATTATATAATGTGATTACCATACTTGACATAAAGTCTAAAGAACAGTCAAGGTGGTTATGGGGACATTTACTGACTGAGGGCTCAGAGAATGATTCTTCCCACAGAGAACATCTGAAGTAAGTCTTGAGGCAAAAAAATGAATGAGAAGAAGAGGAGAAAGGAATCCTTGGTAGAGAGGCCCACCTAATTCAACACAAAGGCAAGGAGCAGCAGTGTGTGTCTGGGCACCTGAAATTCCATGAGCCTGCCTAGGGGGTGAAAATCTGTCTGGAGATGGAGCTGAGCAGGGGTGAGGATGCAGAGGATGGAGGGGAGGAGTGAGTCACCGTCCACAAGCCCTGGACCTTCTCTGGGGAGGTGTCTGTAACACAGCGGGCCTGTGTGCAGCAGCTGGTATTTGAACAGCTTTTCCTTCATGTTTCTTGATAAAGGAGGTTTTTCAACATCACTCACTACATTAAAATGCTTTCTTAGCTTCAGGGGACTAAAAACATTTTTATTATGTTCCAACATTATTTATCCTCCCTGTACACAAGAGTGAAAAGCAGGAATCCAAGGAGAAAAATCCTTCTACTGTCTAAAACACAGTTGCAGCCCATTTATCTGCTGGTGCAGAGGTGGAGAGACGACAAAAATGTTAGGGTGAACTGATTCCTGGCCCCCTACTCCCCTGGGATATAGGATGGGTGGAGGCAAGCTCTCAGGGAGAGAGCCACAGCTCCTGGGTGAGCCCCCATTCTCACCCCCTCAACAGGACCCATTCCAGGTCGGCTTCCTCTAAGAAGCGCCATCCGTTCAGGACAGATTGTCTGTGAGCTCATCCAAGACGGCCCTTTATCAGCAGGAAAACCATCTCACGTGCGGGACAATTAAACAGTGTCAGCGGACACAGATTCATTTGTGGGAAATGTGTAAATTCTTACTTTGTAATAATGGAAATTAATTTTTATCGCCAGTCTCCAAATTGCCTTACAACACCAGCTTAATCGAAATCAATTTAAGGTAGGTGAGTTTTAAATCAGTGTGTTTCAGACAACTCAGGGGCCATTCCTAAGGGTGACAGAGACATTGAAGAACAGTTTTTTTTTTAAGGAAAGGTACAGGCAGGAGCGAAAGTGAGCAGACAGGCAGGCAGGAAGGGAGGGGAGGGAGAAGGACTTTAATTCATTTTATTTAGCTGCTCATCTTGGTTGTTCCCCCTTGACCTCAGGTCTCAAACCAGGGACCCTGGGATTCGTGTGGACGACATCTTATCCTCTGGGCTACGAGGGTGCACTGACGAGCACATTTTCAACACCAAGGAGCCTCTGGTGGCCTGTTCCTCCTTATCTGTCCACACCGGTCTCTGCTGGGAGGACTTCACCGCCAGGGACCAGCTGTCTGCATGGATCCCAGCTGGAAATGGGGAGTGGTGAGTAGTTGCCATCTGGTCCCCAAGTCAGGGTGACCTTGTGTCTTGTGGTCCCAAGGTGCTGGCTAGGTGGGTCGTCCGTCTGTTTTAGGTCTGTCTGCCCAGCTCCCGGGGACCACAGCAGCTCTGGCTTTCTCTCAGGCTCTCTTCTGTCTGCACATCCTGGTGTTTATTTCCACTCGAGCGATGGCACTCGAAGCCATTGCAGTGACCTCTGTGCAAGGTCTGGTGCCTCCCTGAGAAAAGAATGCGTAGGTTTCTTGTGGTCTTGAACCTCCTCCCTGTCTGGGAGATTTTCTCTCAGGGTTTGTGTGTGGATTAGGAAAGGGCACCGTGTGGGGGGCACCTCCTGGGGGTGCAGGAGCCTCTAAGTCTCATCGGATTTGCTTCCTCCTCATTTAGAAATCTTAGCCGCTGAGCAAGCTGGTCCCCTCTCTCCTCAGCCCCCAGCACCTTCTCAGGGTTACTGAAAGTCTTTGTTTCTTCATTCATTCACCTACGTATTTTCTGCTCCGCGCCCCCTCTCCTGAGCCACCACCAGACGTGCCGATCCCGTGGCTCTCAATTTGTCTTTCTTCGCAAAACGTGTTGGATTGTGCGGGGCTCAGGCATTTTAATGCCCAGAACAAGTTTGGGAAAAGACTTCATCTGGTCCGAGGTGATTTCACTGAGCAGAACCTGGCCTGCCTTCCTCTCTTGCCTTTTGTCAGTCCTGGAAATTTAATTTGGTTTGGGCAGGGGAAAATAATAGAGCTAGTCTAGAATTAAATCCCAACGTTTTCTCCCTCTGTCTGACCTCTCCTTGGACCTGGTCTCCTTTAAATGAGAGGTGTAAGAAAGAAGGGCTACAAAATTAATTTCAGAACACAACATCCCGGAGTTAAAACTTTCGAGAACCGTCTTCACCACATGGCCCCCATCACACACGTACAAGGAGCCGAGCTGCTTCTGATGCTTCTGTATATCAGAGCATCCCACCCTCGGCTAACGCTCCTCCGGCCTGTGCTGGCCGGCGTCGTGCTGCGGGACGGCTCTGCGGTATTCACTCTGACGAAAGTGTTTGTGCCCAGAAGCCCTGTCAGCTAATCAACCGAGACACGAGCCTCCCCAGTTCTTGTCAGCCACAGACTTGCAGACAGTCCCCGAGTCACCTCCTCAGAGGAGTTTACGGTAACGTGTGTGTTGATTTCCACAAACCTCGCTCCCCTCTGGATTGTATGTGGGGTGAGTTCCAGCCTCTCCTCCTCACTGCGGATAATCATGGGACGCGGTGTGAGAAAACCGCTACCGCCACCCCGACCTGGCAGGCAGAGCCAGGTGCCACACGTGGTTCTGTTCTTCATGGAGCCACTTCTCCCCCCAGTCCATTTCCTCGATGGCAAGTGATAGGTACTGACGGAGGGTGGTGTCGTGAGGGTTCAAGGAGATCATGTCCGAGAAACGTCTAGCACGGAAGCCGGCACGTAGACAAAGCTCAGTGTTAATGCCTGTGACCGCCGTTGACACCGGCTTCCATGTCCTGGGTGTTGCCCGGTTCTCTCATCTGTAGCTCCCCTCTAGAGGCCGCAGAATGGAATCAGGCGAGACCCACTGTCCTGTGCGGTACCTTCCAACGCAAGTAGAAAAATGGGCTCCTTTGAAGGCAGGGCCTTCACCTACAGAACAGCTTTAACATGTTGAGCCAGACACAGCACACAATTCTAACGCATGGAGTCTGAGATGCAAGAAAACCTTGGCAGGCCTATTTCTCTGGGGGCTCTAGAGGATTCGACCAGGTGCCTGGTCTTGACCTTGCCTCGCAGCGCAGGGTTTTCTCGAGCATGAAGCATGACTGCACTCTTTGTAGAAGAGCGGGAGGCAATGGCCCCGGGAAATTGGAAGCTTGGAAAATAAGCATTCAAAGGTGAAAATACTTCATCTGGTTATTAGAGGAGGAGAGAAAAATGGGTGCCGAGAGTAGGGCCTTCAATTGGCACGTGGATTTGGTCAGGGCGTCTGATGAGGTGTCCTGGGCCTGCTGGTCTCGTGCGTGTCCCTGTGGACCAGGGGTGGAGTGGAGAGAGGAAGTGAGCCCCCGGCACGGAGGTCTTTTCATTCTGAGGGGCTTCAGTGGCCAGTAGGGGACGGAGATCTTTACCCTGACAATAAAAGCAAGGAGAGTACAGATGGAGGAGAAAATATTTAATATTCTTCCATAATCCTACAACCGAGAAATGATCTCTTTTTCTCCCTCTCTCCCTTCCTCCTGTTATATAATTTCAAAAAATTTTATTGAGATATATTTACGCACCTTAGATATCTATGTTTTTAGTATGTTGACTGAGCTGTGAGACCATCGTTATCACCCAGTTCCAGAGCATTTTTATGACCCCAATAAAATCCTTTATGCTCAGATAGACTTCGTCTCCATTCCCCACCAACCTCAGGTAAGCCTTGCTTTCGCTCTCTCAAACTAGATTGGTCTTTTATAATACATTCCATATGAAAGGAATAATACAACATGTGATCTCATGTCTGGCTTCTTTCACGTCCCATCATGGTGTCCACATCCATCCATATTGCAACTCACGTCATTACTTCATTCTCTTTCATAGCTGAATGACATTCCCAAGTTTGGAGGAGCCATATTGGTTCTTCAGCTTCCTCATGATGGATAGTCATGTTGTTTCCAGTCTGGGGTTGCTCTGAATCATTTATTTGGAGTTACTAGTCATATGTTTTCACATCTCTAGACTAAGTACCTAGAGACGGAGAGGCTGGGGCATTTGGTCAGCATAAGTTTGATTTTTAGCACATTGCCAAAGCATTTTACAAAGTGGTACCAGCAGCATATGCCGGGTCTGGTTTCTCCACCTCCTGGACAACTTTCTGCTATTGTCCGCCTTTCGAAAGGAGCCATTTCAGTGAGGGTGGAATCTATTTGTATCTCCACGTGACTGTATTTAATTTGAGGGCTCAGTAGGCGGAAGCCTGAGAAATCCTTGCCCATCTTACCCACGAGAAAGCAGTCATGTTTTTCTTAACAACAGAGTTGTGTTTTCCTTTTGCCCAGAGGATTCCCCTCCATTCTCATGACATGTTGCTATGCATGAGCACATATCAGATGAGTCATAGTCTAAGTTTTTCTGAACAAACTCAGCATGGCCAGTGGTTGATACTGTAGACTGTTCTCTCATTAGCCAGTGCAGACCTGGGTAATATTTTCACTGAATGCACACAAGTACACTGTATGCACCCAATTCCGGCTGCATGCAGACAACCCTACTGCATGCACACAGACCCACTGCATGTACACAACCCCACTGCATGTACACAAGCCCCACTGCATGCACACAGGTCCACTGCATGCACGCAAGCCCCACTGCATGCACACAAGTCCACTGCATGCACACAACCCCACTGCATGCACACAAGCCCCACTGCATGCACACAGGTCCACTGAATGCACATAAGCCCACTGCATGCACACAAGCCCCACTGCATGCACACAGGTCCACTCATGCACACAAGCCCACTACATGCACACAGGTCCACTTCATGTACACAAGCCCACTGCATGCATACAACCCCACTGCATGTACACAAGCCCCACTGCATGCACACAGGTCCACTCATGCACACAATCCCACTGCATGCACACAGGTCCACTCATGCACACAAGCCCACTGCATGCACACAAGCCCACTTCATGCACACAGGCCCACTGCATGCACACAAGTCCACTTCATGCACACAAGTTCACTTCATGCACACAAGCCCACTGCATACACACAGGCCCACTGCATGCACACAACCCCACTGCATACACACAGGCCCACTTCATGCACACAAGCCCACTGCATGCACACAAGCTCTGGTTCATTTACACAAGCCAATTGCATACACACAATTCCATGGCATGTACACAGTCACAGAATCATTTCCAACACCACTCAAGCAGCTATTATCAACCAATTGATGCTGATGACACCAAGACTGAAATTGATTTACAATGCTTAATATAGAAAGTCTATATATTGCTTTTCCATCAATTAAATTTATATCATAAGTAGGTATTAAGCATTCTTCATAAAATGATTTTAATGATCTGTAGTATTCCATCCCATGAAAACCTTATAATTTATTTAGCCACTCACCTATTTTGAAAGCATCATTTTCTCCTGGATTATTTCTACTATAAATAATGCTACAGTGAACGTCCTATGTATGTATATATCCTAGAGTAGAATAATGGAATCACAGAGCACAATATTTTTTATTCTTTCAATGCATCGTTAGAATACTCTCAAAGGATAACTTTTGTTTGTTTTTGCCCCATTTTTCTGATGGATGGAGATTCAGGGTGGTGATAGCTCAGGGTTTTGTTTTGTTTTGTTTTGTTTTTTGAGTTACCTGAAATACTGTAAAGTTTTCTTAAGCTTTTATTTAACCGTTGGTATTCATAAGACTCCCTTGGAAGTTCTTGCTTGGTTTATCATGTAAAGATGATAAACTTTTTTGGTTTTCTGCTCCAAATGGCAAGGATATCATTTTTCCTTTGCAAACTTCCTAGCCCTAGAAATAGCCTTCACCGGCTGGTAAAGTCACTCAAATCCAGTAGTTGTTGAGTGTGCTCTTAGGAAGATGCACATAGGAAACTAGAAACAGTGGAGAAGTCAGCTCTTCCTCGGGGAAAGGTCATTGGGCTTGACTGGTGTCTGCTTCCCCTCGAGGATTCCAGCTTGGGAACAGACAGCAAAGATGTTAAGAGCTGCGGCTGCTTGGGTCATGACGACAAGCTCAGGTGTCTCTCCACTCCCTGCAGCATGCTCTGGCGTCGCCTCCAGTTGCCAGGATTGTAGCTAATTCTGAGTCAAGCCACAGTAGCTCTGGGTCTTCCCACCGGGGCTTACATGTGTCATTCTCTCTCGTGTCTGAAGATGACGGTGACACATCATATCCAAGGGGCAGACTGGCGACCCATGTGTCCGCCAGATTTCCCCCCGAAAATCCTTATCCCTGTGGATGTGCGCGAGAGCTCCAGCCCTTCATGCCTTCATTTTCCTTCAACGGTCCTGGCAGAATGCTGGGGCAAAATGTCAGTTGCCAGAATTTCCTGTTTTCTGCACTTGAAGGCATTATGATGGCAACTTTGCCTGAAGCCTGATTCAGGGTTTGTGTAGTCAGTTGAGGCTGTCCCAGAAAGAGCCAGGGGGATACGGGACTCAACTGATTCTAGGTGTTCTAGAAATGTCGTTGAGTGAATGGTAATGTCTGTGGAGGCTCTTGGTAACCTTAACACAAGTGAGCCCATAAGCTTTCACAGTAATTTCACTCCTGAGTAAGCACCCAGCAGAATGAGCCCTGATGTCCTCCAAAAACGGTGTGTTTATCATGGCTTATTCATAATATCTCAAACTCTGGATCACCCTCCTGTTCATCAATAGTAGTATGCAGTGCATACATGGTCAAATAGTACAATGATACACAGCAGGAAAAACAACTCAGTGCAACAAGAAAATATCATCATGGAGTCACTTTGACTGGAAGAGGTCAGACGCAAAAGTGTATATGCTTCACTATCCATATAAAAAAAGTTCAAAGACAGGCAAACATAATGCTTGGTAATGAAGATCAGAGAAGTAACCTTGGGGAGATATTGACGGGTAAAGAGCAAGAATCAATAGCTGAAACTTCCATCTGCCAATTGCAGTGTTACTTCCATGGGTGAGGACATACATACAAACTCATCAAGCTGTGCTCTCAGGCTCTAATGCTTTGCTGTGTGTAAGCTAGATCTCATTAAGAAAAAAAGTGCTTCTTGGTGTGATGTCTAGCTTCTCGTGTCCTGACTCTTAACTCCCTCAATGCTCCACTTGATCAACAAGATCATGACTATCCAGGGGCTGTCTGACTTCAGCATTTCTCATGTTCATGCCCTGCGGTAAGCCTGGAAAACTACTTTCTCATCTTCAGCTGCCATTTTGGACATCATTACTTTCCAGACCATCTCTTTCTCACTCTTCCCCCAAGACACCATCAGCAAGGTCTGTCTTCTTTTTGCCTTCCTGGCATTGAGTATCTACTCTGAACCCAAGTAGAATCCAAAGTACCTGGGTTCTCTTCTGTCTCTCTTACTGAATTCTGGAATCACTAGTGGCGGGGACACAGTTTGGCTCCTGACTGAGTACCCCTGGTCAGTCTACCCCCAGGTGCTTTGCAGGGACACCAGCAATGATCCTTGGGTTGCATCCAGACTCTCCTCTCAGAAATGAAGATGTTGCTCCATGGCCTAGATTTCCTCCTCCTCAGAGTGTGGGTGTTTGTAGGACTTTTGCTGATGCTGCAGTGACATGTTCTTTGTGCAGGGTCTGCTGGAAAATTAGATCAGGAGCCTTCCCCACTGTAACATATGACACTTTTCTAATTAGGGCAATGTTTAATTTACTGTCTCATGGCTTTTTGAATAAATATAAATTGTCATACTAAAGTGACAGGTGTAAAGCCCAGGATGGCTGTGTTAGAGAGGTTAATCTGCTGTTAATCAAATCAGTTCTGCTTGACTTTCTCCTGGGAAGTGAGAGATAATGGCCCTGTTTAACTGGAGATTAGCCAGTTTTTGACTGGAAATCCCTTAGGGCTCACCTGAGCTTCTTTGTGTCTTGTTCAGAATGAAGGTATTCAAATGTGTCGATAATTAAAGTCGGGACCTGTGCCCTCCACTGGCCTCTTGTGAAGAAAGGACACTTTGCACTGGGCCATTCCATTGGCCCTCAGAGGATTTTTCCCTGAATCCATTTAGTCCTAGAATATTCTGGAATATTGCTACAAGCACCCCGCCTTCCTAAATTCTAAATTCCTGCCTGCAATAGAGGGGACCGGTCTCAACTCCCTTTGCTACTTACCACAGCAAAGTGGGGGCAGTTGGGGGCATGATGGGGAGTTGGTGCCATCTTTGAGGGGCCTCCGGAATGCATCTCTGACCGAAGCAGACAGGGGATCAAGCCAGAAGCCAATAAACTGTTGGCACAAGGAATCGTGTGGTTGAGACACACGAGTGGTATCAATTTGGAGTCTAGGAGCCCAAGCAGGATTAGCCTTACCCTTTGTCAGACCACATCATGGCCTGGTGCTCCGATGAGTGGTCTTGCATTGGAATCTCAGGGAGTTGTGTTCTTAGAGCACTCAGGTTCTCAGAGTTGTTAGAAAAAATACCGGCATAACGACAGGTGCCAGTGCTAGGAGGAGGCCAGCCAAACAGATGCAGGTGAGAAAAAACATCCTGCTATGGGAGTTACTGGAAAGATACTGGAAAATTTAAAGACTTCATTCTGTAGAAGGTGAAACGGAATGCGAGTCATTATTACTCATCTGAATCCTCCACCAAAGGAAAGTCATAATGGCATGATGAAGACTGAGGATGGCAGAGTTAGAATCCTGGGTTCAAATACAGCTTACTACAAAAGTTATGGGACTATTCCCAAGTCGATAACACTCTTCAGAACCTCAGTATTCTCATATATTAAATGGAGCTGTTGTGACTAAGTGAAAGCACATGCATAGTGCCCTTAAAACTGACTGGCTATAGTTGCTAAAGCATCCTCCTCACCATCACAAGTTCATCCTCATTCTCACCATACCCACTGTCATCAACATCAGAATCATAATCGTCACCCTCACCTGCAGCAATGTCACAGTCATTGTTGTCCAATCATCTTCGTAGCCATCACCATCATTTATAGCACCATTTATCATCATCACCAGGATTATCACCATCATCAGTGATAATACTTGTAGAATGAGAAAGACTGGAATCAATTAAAATTCACGTTGGCACTATCCTCTCCACATGACAGGTGGGGAGAGCTTGGATCGGCGTGAGACACTCGCCTGAGATGTACCTTTAATCAAGACAGGAGCTACATTTGAATCCACATCTTTCGGGAGCAAAAAAAAACCAATGCTCTTTCCAAAAAGAGGCTTGATACAGAGCAAAGAGCCTATGACACAGGTGACTGAACAGCAGACACTACTATAGGATTAGATACCTGCGTTCATGTAAGATGTGACATTATTGCATGGTTGGTTGGCTGGTTTCAAAATAAAGAGCATGCTCCTAATTACTTGAATTTTGAGATTCTTCTTTTATTTTCCATGTATAGATGAATGATGTGACAAGAACAGCCTGATGTTCTTGCCTCTCTCCAGCCCACATCTCATTGTTCCTTCATCTCCCCTGTGACCCTGAACTGTCTGTGGGTTTTGGAGAGGCAAGCCATGTATCCACTTATTTTCCTGTAACTCACCCAGCATGTAAAACAAATAACTCAGCTGACATGTCTGGAGTGTTGTGTTGTGGGCAAAACAAGGAGGCAAGACAGTCTTGCCCTTCTATTTATGGACTATAAACCCTTTACAGTGGCATTGATGAAGGGTTTATAGTCAGTACACAAGCTGGTTACACCATAAATTGTAATGTTATATGATAAACTGGGGTTTTATAGCTGTAGTAGATATCAAAGAAAAAAATGAGTCAGAGTCTGCAAGGATCTCTCATGGAAGATACTTGCTGTAAGTTTAAATATTCAAGGTTGTTTTTGTCTTCATTTCATCCGAGCATCAGATTATTCATGTTCTTCTGAGTGGGGATTTATAGATTTACCTAGAGATCAACTGCATAAAACAAAAACAAAAACAAAAATAAAAATCCAAAAGCACCCTGAATGGTGAATAGCATAGTCGTGACGTGGATAAGAAACAGAAGAAAGGAAACTGAATTATTCATGCAGTGGGCCTTTCTATTTTGATGCTGGCAGATGACAGGTAACCCCCTCCCACCCCCACTTCGGGGCTGCTATGGCACTGTTGTCAGACATCTTGGTTACTATATCAAGAAGTGGAAAATATTTACAAAAGAAATGTGTGGAACATAACTTAATTGCCTCTGGTTTACATTAAAGCTAAAAGTAGTCAAATGTCAACAAATGTTAATTTCCCCGCCTCTCTAATGGGCACACAGTCTTTCAGCTCCCCATTCTATCCTTATTCATTATGGAACTGAAATTGCTAATATTTACTTATTACTTATTTATATTTTCATTTGAAAGTAAAAATAAGCTCATTTGCCATAATAACAGCTTCATAGTTCCAGTGCTAAGAAACTGTCTTCTTAAAGATTTCTATTAATGGCCTCTCAGAAGAAGAAATCAGAGTTTTGACTTCTTGCATATGGAATATAAGAAAGTATCATTAATTTAGACCATGATCACCATTCACTCTGTTACTTGCTGAGTGCTCTGGAAAATAAGGTGCCCTGAATTCATAAAGGAAAAAGAAATAGCTTGATATTGGCTGAGGACTAAAACCAACCTGCCAAGAATGAGAGCTAAGAGGAATCAGTCTCGAATTGCCACACACATGATCTCAGGGTTCACCCTCTATCTGTCACATTTGCATGCTTGAGGTCATTTGGAGCTGACCTGCAGGAACATCCCAAGTGACTTGGTTAGAGAATGCAGGAATTGTCTGCTCTGCGTTAAGTGGCCCAGGTTCCTCCAGAGACACTCTTTGGCAGATATCAGAGCTGGAATTGCTGTTAGATGGCTTGTATCTGCATTCCTGAGAGCCTGGAGATGCTCTTTCAACTCTCAATGTTCTCAAAGACCTTCTGTAAGCTGGAGATCACCTCCTGGACCTGGGCCCAGTTACCCAACTTCCCAATCAAGAAGTAGCTTTGAGCCCTCTTAACTTAAGCCAGTACTAGAGCAATCAAACCTCCCAGTTTTCCTGGGACTGAGGAACCACTTAGGGCCTGGACCTTCAATTGTCATCCTAGGAAACTTCTAACAAACCAGGATGTGTTGGTCTCACTATTAGTGACCCTGAATTACCAGGAGTGGCTGAGATACAGAAATAGCAGCTGTACCAATCTGAGTGAGACTTAGAGGAGAGAACGAGGGAGTGAGAAAGATGTAGAGCTATCTGTGCCAAGGTGAGGCTGAGTGGTAAATAGCTGACTGATGAGGTCTAGAGCAGGGAAGGAAAATCAATATCTTCTTGTATGACAATTCTGATTGATTGGAAATGACTGCCTGGAGTTCTGTGTTGAAAAATATTCTGAGGCTATTTAACAAAATAAACATGAATTACAAACATCACAGAGTGGGGGAAAATGATACCAGTAAGTGTATTGCTTACTGCCAGATATGGGCGGGAGGTAGGGGGGAAGAGAGAGAGAGAGAGAGAGAGAGAGAGAGAGAGAGAGAGACTAAGAATTGTATGCAATGGCATTTACAAGTTTTTTTTGAATTAATTTAAGAAAGAGAAAACACAGAAGACTTTCCCATACTGTGTTATGTCCTCTTTTATGCATAAATGTATTCTAAACAAATAACACTGTTTACACTCTTTGCTCACTTATTTTGCTTGTATTGTTTTGTTCAAAAGGTTGTATTTTGAATAATATCTTTCATTAAATATTATTCTGCAGTTTTATGCAGATGGATGCAGAGCTGTATTATTACATGGAATATGCCCACATTTGCTTAACAACTCTCTTGTTATTAGACATCTGAATACTAATACTCACCCATTTTTGACCTAGAAATGTGGCAGTTTCATATCTTTCAACCTAATAACACATTTTCTCCCAACCCAACTAATCAAGTACACACTATAAGAAGAATAGCAGTGTGTCTTCTTATCACCAGGGTTTGCACACTTTTGTGGTTATTTCTCTAGAGGAATGTTCTAATACTGGCACTTGCTGATTCTAAGGATAAATTCTAATCCTCAGGATGGAGCATCAAAGATCAGTGCGGAGAGGAAGCTGCAAGTTTAGTCTGTGCCCAATGAGGAGAAGCGGGAGCTGTCCCTGGGATGTGACGACTTGCCCAGAGGGAGGGACCCACCAGAGGCACCATGGACAGCGCCCCCCAAAGTACCTCCGCGCTGAGGTGCTGTCCTTCCAGGACCCTTGTGCTGTCTAGCATCATGGACTGTACTGACCTTCTTGTCAGAAATGCAGAGCTGAGGACAGCAAGACTTGACGTTTATGTTCAACATTAGGAGGGTGAGGCTGTGTAGAAAGGACACGGTTGAATTACTCTGCGACGCTGGGTGGGAATGAGTATCTTCCAAAGGCAAGCAGCTATTTACGTCCCATCGTCATCAGTTTATTACTTAAATTACATTACGGAAAGCAGCTGACGTGGTCTTTAAGCTGTTTCACTGTCTTCATTTAAAAATGTTTTCAAAATATAGTATTATATCACCACCCAAATCCGCTATTTTTTCTCCCATATATTTAAACATTAATCTGTTTTAAAGATTATCCAGAGGACACTAAAAACCATCCTATGTACAGAATGTGGCACATTCTGGAAACTATGATATTCAAGGATGTTCTGAGGTCTCTTTGTTCTAAATAAAATTGGATGAATATGTCTTCTTTTTTTAACACCACTACAAAATACAGATATTTAGAATTCAAAACTGTAATGACAATAATCATGGAGTCTTCTTTAGTTTGAGAAATCTTGTCCTGCCCAAGGGTAAAATGTTATTTAAAAACTGTGCCTTGCTTTACTCTGGTTTCCTTCAGCCTTTACAGAGAGCTCCCCGATTTCTAACTTCACTCTTAGGAAGGCGAAGCATTAGCCCCATTTTGCAGAGGAGAACACTGAGACCATGGCAGCTGAACAGCCTATCTAGGATCAGCCAGATAACTTGTGATGGAACTACGGTGAAGAGTCGAGTCTCCACCACAATACAACATGCTCCACAGCAGTGTGGGAATCAGGTAGTTTGCAACCCAGGAAAGTCCTCATTCGTGACTTGGGAATGAGAGTCTCTCTGACCTACCTCCTCCACTGTCTTGGTTGACAACACTCGTATAACACTTGGCTGACTTGTCCTGATGAGCTTTTGAAGACAGTGGTTCTGAAAGTATATTAGAATCACCTGAGGTGCCTTTAAAACGTCCTGAATCCTGAGCATCACCCTCCAGGGGTGCTAGTTTAATTGAAGAGTGGGATGGTGCTTAATAAGTGATATTTAGCAACACAAGCATCACCAGTGACCTAAGGTGCCTCCTGGTTTGAGAACCACTGCTTGAATATCTTTGGTGCCCCAGGATCTTCTTAGAAACCCAGTATCGCAGCGTCCTCCCATCCTTCACCATCAGATACACCAAGGTCTACTGTTTTCTGGGTGCGATTAGAGTTTGAGAAGCCCTGCCCTCTAAAGGCAGTTTTCTGCCTTGTGCATTTTTACCCGTGATGTGGATTCTCTCTTACATCATCCTCCCTGAGGTTCAGAGCTCAATAGACTCAGAAACAAACAATGCATACACACACACACACACACACACACACACACACACACAAATAAGTGGATCAACATCATCATTTTACCATTTAGGTTTGAGAAATCTATATGACCTTCCTTAACTCATCTGAAGGATACCGGCAATCCAAGGAAGCGTGCTGGGTTTAGCACATAATTCTGAGTAGGCTGGACTCAAGGTAGACTATTCCTTCAACCTGAACCTTCGTGGGGGCATGTCTCAGATGGCATGAAAAACCTCATGGAAGGAAACAGCCTCCTTCCTTCAGGATCTTGGGTAAATGACTTAATCTCAGTGAGCCTCACACTGTTCTTAGAATACAATATAACAACACAAATGAACAAGATGAGATAGGAACTTGGTGGGCAAACGGTAGCTGAGATGCTTCTGAGCTGTGTGATTTGGGGAAAACATGCTTAAAGTCTAAGGAAATTCTGTTTCTGATCCACAAAAGGAGGAAGGTGGCGGAGATACTCAGAATCAAATGAGAATACACACTGATCTGTTGTGCAGGGGGCCTGGCGTGGGGAAGGGTGCCATCATTGTTTGTTCTCTTCATTACTTCCTTCTGTTTCTTACATATGTGTGTAGATGGGTCATGCTTGAGTAATTGTGGCCTAAAAGTAAAAAAGGACCGAAAAAGGTGAAGCCTCTATCATGTCTTGTCTTTTCTGCTCTGGTGTCCCACTTTCCCCAACTGGTAAAGATTTCTTTGTTTCCCTCTGATGTACCTCCAAACGTCACCCTGGCTTCCTTCAGAGATCACATCATTGCTATGTTCTTAATGATCATCTCTCCCAATTCCTGGCATCAGGAAGGCAAAGGAGTGGGCAAGGGAGATCGTCCTGGTGCCATGCCAGAATTTTAATCACCAGGTAGAAAAACGACTGTGATTAGGGTCTCAGGAAAACCAGCCTGAAACGCAGGTGAAAGTGGCACAGTTCCGCTGAGGAGCAGAAATGGAAGCAGGAACGGGGCCGACATGCAGAGGTCGAGCTCCCAGAAGGAGAACAGGCTTGAGGCAGCGGCTGAGCACATCCGATCCCATGAGCATGCGTGGCTCTGGCATGAATATCACCCAGCTTTGGATCCACGTGGTTTTTTGTGTGTGTGTGTTTGTGTGTTTGGTTGGTGTTTTTAAATAGACATTTCCAAAAGAACAAATTAGCGAGCTGCTCCCCTCTCCCTCCTCTCACCCAAAGTTGGAAAATCACCCTGCAGCCTCTGTCTCCTGTGCAGAATTACCCAATTAGCTTCTAAATTATAAAAGGGACATCTTCCCCACCAACTGTTAGTGGCAGGGCCTGCATATGCAGTGTAGCAAAACCGAAGCAAAAAAAAAAAAAATGTAAACAAAAGAATCCCATGGAAAGGGCCCAAGCTGTCCACATACGCTGATCCCAGAGGCCTCTATCAAAGGCAGAATTGCCTCCCCAGTAAAGGAAGCCAGTGCAAGTGATAAACTCAGGCGCTAATTGCTGGCTGCAGATGTATTAACTGAAGCAAAAGTGCCCGGCAACCGTTAATTATCTAATGAAGCCGGCAGTCTTCTGATGAGGTGGGGCTGATTAAATATTAAAGAGGAGCATATGGAAAGTGCCAGGAACAAAAGATTTCTATCTGAAGGGAAAAAAAGGGAGAGAATGAATGAAGTGGGGAAAAAAAGAGTTCTTTCTTTCCTTCTAAAGACAAGAGCCCTTCCTGTGTGGAGAAAGGTAATTAAAGTCCCATTGCTAAGCTCTAGTCTCAAAGCGAGTGCTGGGAAATCTGACTTCTGAAGCGTTAGAGCAGATGAAAAGCTTTCCCCTTAAAAGGAGGTGACAAAAACAGTCTGATGTTAAAGCAATTGTCTCTTTGTTTAACCCTTAGAGTGAGGGCGGTGCCCGCTGTTTAGCTACTTCTGCTTTGTATTCAGTGGAAATGAATTTCCTGACTGAATCAAACCTTGAGGTATGTTCTCTGCAGAAGCTGGGTGTTTTAACTCCTTTATAGAGCTTGCAGATTCCATCACAGAAGGAGCGATTCCTCACAGGACAACAGCCAGGTCCCAGTCTCCTGCTAAGCACTTGGCACATGTGATCTCATTCCATCCACAAAATAACTTGCAAATAGATAGTGATTCTCCCCATTTTAAAGGTAAGATGCTTGAAGTCGAAGTGGCTAAAAGGACTTGTTCAAGTCATGCAGGTGGGAAGAGTAGACCAAAGATGGAAATCCAGGGCATCTCTCCTAACATTTTAGCTCGCAACCAGTGCACCAGATGGGCCCCAATAAGGGCCAAGTGACACACGAAGGATTTCTTGTGTGACACCTGCTTTCAGTGTCAGCAGCAGATTTCAGCAGGGATGGTGCAACTTTCCTGAGCAATTGCAATGTGAGTCTCTCGCTGGCCTCTGTGAAGCTGTCCCTGACCTCAGGGAAGACTGAGGGTGACCAGATCCCTGACCTCAGGAAAGACTGAGGGTGACCAGATGTCCAGCGCTCGGGGTTGGCAATGTTTCCTGGGACTGACAGGAGTTTCGGTGTTTGTGCCAGGACAGCCCTAAGCAAACCATGATTGCTGGTCACCCTCGTTGAAAAGAGTAGTTCCAGGATCTGGTCATCTAAAACTCAAGTTAGGTGGAGGGGGCATTTTTACCAGATTAAAATCAAACTGGCTTCAAGAGGAGTACAACTGCGAGGGCGTGGGAACGGGGTAATGAGATGACCTGTGGAGAGCCTTTTCTGAGGACCTCACATTTGCTGCCATCCTGTTCTCCTCTGGGTCTTGATTTCTCATCGCGGTGGAGGTGATGAGCAGCCTGGTCCACCCCCATATGTTCTTGCAACTGTAAATGCCTACCAAAGGGAAAAAAGAGTGATCTTAAGGAAAGCAACCAATAACACACTGTGCCTTTCGTTTGCAGAGTAGTTCATCTTGCATTGTCTAATTGGATTCACATACAACCTTGAGAGAGAGGCACGCTTCTGTATGTTCTGTTGAGAGAAGTAACACTCATTAAACTGGAGTTGTGAGAGAATAGTTATTAAGGCACCTGCATTAAAAATAAATCAAGGTCATCAGATAAAACCATAGATGTTTCTCTCTTGCCCATTCCAGTTATCAGGCTTTGCATACCTTGTGCATTTTAATGGAAGCAAGATATATTTTTTAAAGAATCCATACTAAAAAGCAGCTTTTTGCTTCTTTGGAGGAGAGAGAAGAATCTTTATTTCCCTTGAGTTCAGTTCTCTTCTCTTACCTGAATCTGTAACCCAGGGTCCCCTAAAGAGGCCGTCCAGCTATATCGCTTCAGTGAGATGCTACAGAAAAATGAAAAAGGCTTCACACTATAACTGCAGATACATACACCAACATGGAAAAGTCTCAAAATATCACGATGAGTGAAAGAACTCTCACCCTATTTGTTCCCAAACAGACGAAACTAACCTGTGCTCAGAAAACATGCAAATGGTTACTGTTGCTAGGTGGTGATAAAAAAAGGGAAAGCTGTTTCTTCTGGGCAAGTGGGTGGGAACAGGGATTGTCTGGGAAGGAGTACTCGGAAATTTTCTAGAGGATGAACTTGAGTCACACAGGTGTGCGGGTTTGCCAAAATTCTTTAAAACATAAAAATAAATTTTAAAATGTTAATGTAGTTTAAATGTGCCTATTCTCTATATTTTTAAACATTTGTACATTTTGTTTTATGTAATCTTACCTTAAAAACAGAAGAGTGAAATAGGTTTAAGTCTAAATAATAGGATAAATTCTGAAGTGTTTATGTTGAAGGGTACTGATGTTCTATAATTTATTTTGAAATGCCTGCAAATATGAGATGTACTGGTGAATGGATAAAGGGACAAATAAATGGCTAGATGGCAGGATGAATAGCTAGAGATAGATGCTAGATAGAGATTGATAGATGATAGAGAGATGATAGGTCGATGATATAGATTAAAGATAAATCAAAGCGTTAATTATGGAATTGGGTGGCAAGCACATGGATATTCCTTGTACAATTATTTCACGTTTTCCAGTTATTTGCAAATTTTTATAATAAAGTGGGTAAAAATAAACATCATAATCTCAAAGATTGTACCAAGTTTAGAGAGTAGCACCCCTCTGGGGGAGTGTTTGAGCTCAGACACATATTAAGGGCTTTACCTTTTGTTGTTAAAAATATATAATTAAACTTTATTTAGCTCAGTAGTTCCTCAAAATGCTTGGTTCTGAAAGCCTGGGTTTTATTTAGACTTTCTGTGTGTGTCGGGGCTGCATCTTCCTTCTTCACTGAGCTTGGGAGGTAGACACCACCAGAATGCAGCCTGCATCCGGGATCCCTCAGACACGTGTTCCTAGAACCCGTCACATTGAGATGGACACGTGGTGACGATGGGCGGTGGATCCCTGTGAGAAAGTGTCAACGGCAGAAGGATGTGCCGTGTTACTGCTGAACAGACCAGAGTCGTAAGCAGGATACATCCATAGTAAGATACTCTAGGGAAACATCGGAACGGCAGGTATTCAGAAAAAATGTGTAAACTCCCGCAAGAAAAGATGGTTATGTACCAATAACCGTGTGCAGACTGAGACCAGACTTCTCAACTACGGCCAGGGAAGGTCGGAAGAAAACTGTAGGACATCGTCAACATTCTGGGAAACACTGAGACAGAGCCCACCTGCCGATCAATAGTGATGAGTCAATGGATTGTGATGTATTCAGGCCATTGAATGAGAAAAACCATCGACAGTTACCTACCACACTATGAATGGAAGAAGTCGGACACTAAGTGGAAACTGCTTATTTTATTTACATAGAGGAACAAAGCTAAGTTATGCTGTTGGACAACAAGATGTGGTCATCATTGTGTCAGTGGTGGGCGAAGGATGGGAGGTTAGTGGCTGACAGACAGAATGAAGATTGCTTTGGGGTATTGAGAATTCTCTGTGTCTTGCTTTCGAATATATACTCATAATAATAGTTGTACTTGCCTAGTTAGGTGGCTATAAAATGGAGAGATTTAGAAACAGATCCCAAAGTCTTCAAGTGCTAACACTGGAAATTCTTGAAGGCTAAAATAGACTCAGATCAAGGAGGAAATAATGATAGAAATAGAATAAGAAACCTAATTGAACTAAGGAAAGACATAATTGTAAGATCAGAAGGACTCACATGAGAGAGGACACACAGATTTACAGATTTCTTGTTAATCATCTTGAAATGTCCAAGTTCCCAAGATAAAAATACATATTTTATATTCTTTATGATGCAAAATATAAACTCCAAACCTAGGACAGAAAAGTGGAGAGGCTTCTTGATACTTCATCTACCATACAAAAGCACCTCTGAGGGATAAAGGACAATGATTAAAGTGTTTCACATCTCGTCCAACTATAACTTGTTTGAGAGCAGAGGAAAGCCTGTTGAGAAAGTTGATCAAGGAAGAACATGGGGAAAAAAAGGAAAATGAAATAAAAACAAGTATCTCCAGATAAAAAAGACAAAGTGTTGAACAAATAGAAATGGACATGGGCTCTTGTAATGGGGTGATTGTGCCTCATGAGTTGATGATAGGAGGAGAAGGAAGTATAATTTGTGCTTAATAAGATTTCTCAAAACAGAAGTACTTCTGTTTTGATTTTCTGGAAAATTGTAATGCTATTCTGGAATTGAATTTCCCAGCAAAATGTCGGACTTGTGAGTGTCAGGGACAGGATAAAGGCTTGTCAGACCTTGGAAGGGGGCCAGTTCATGCACAAGAGACCAGGCAGTCGAATGGTAGAGATGTGTGCTTCCTGGCACTTAGTTGGGTGTGGTCACAGGTTTAATATGAACATAGATTAGAAAGGAAGAGCTAAATGGTGTGGAGCTTCAGAAAAGCGACTCCAAATTATGAAGTAGAAAGAAATGTTGATTGCAGTACTTGGATTGAAGTTTGCTTGCTCCCCAACTTGGAGAGGTGAGGCCGGTGTAAATGCCCACATCTTGCCGCCATGTTGTAATGCCTGGTGTCCCTGCTGTTTCTCTGCAGACAGAGAGGAGAGCTGACACGGGAGGAAGGAGAGGCTGCTGTGTGTGAGCGCTGTGGTGAGTGGACCTTGGACTGCAAAGTGCATGTTCAGGGAAGGAAACTGCAGATATGCACTTGTGAAATACAACCCAACAACCCACAGCTGCAAATCCTTCCAAGTGACCCAGGAGCCAGAGGCCTGAATGCCCAAGAAGGGAAGTGTCTCATTCTCGAAAGCGTGTTACCCCACAAACCGATTTGCCTTAAATGGGAGAACAACCCTTTCCCCAATCTCCATTTTCTTTTTTGATAATCCCCTCTTTATTATAATCTTCTTACTCTCTATCTGCAACCCTGAGGCTACAGTTTCTCAAATTCAAATATCAGGCTATTTTTATCACAGAAGAATATGTAAAGCAATAGAAACAGTTTAATGGATTTAGGAGCCCATGGCCTCTTTAGCATCATTTCCACAGTGAAATAGTCATAGGTGTCCCCTGCCACAGTGGACATTCACAAACATGAAGAGCAAACATTTCCGTCAAGTCATTCATCCCAGCAAAGAAGGTTGCCACCTGTGACAGGCACCTGGGATGTCCTCCTCCCACCTTCCACCGAAGGACTATGTTCCCTACCATTTGATTCAGTGAAACCCAGTGGTGTGTAGGACATATGTGGTCTGCTGGGTTTAGTGAAATGGAGATTGGAAGGTGTTAGCCATGGAAGAAAGACTTGGGAGGAGAAACCTCTTCCTTGAGAAATGACCACTACAAAAACCTTGAGGCGTAAGCCTTCCTGAGGTAGTACTGGGGAAAGATGCTCCGTGACGAGGCTGAAGGCCTGGTTGTGTGAAGGCCATGCTTCAGGACACATTACAGGAGTTGGTTTGGTGTGTGTTTTTGGTTTTAGCTAACAAAGGATGTCTCCAAGCCTTGCTAAAATAGCATGAAGGTACAGAGGAAAATCCATTGTGTGTGACCTGGATCCACCAGGTAAGAGTTGCTGTGTACAAGGTGGAGAAAGCTCCTCCTCCATCTGTTCAGTCATGACCCGAAGGTGATTCGAACCTGAAAGAGCACAGGGACTCAGCGTTGGTGCAGAGGCTCTGTTTGGATTACAAGGCTTTGTGTCCAGAAGGCAGTAGCTGATGCCACCTCCATCTGCAGTAGTCGGAGTTGGCTGCATTTCTCTCCAGTCTCACATTATTACTGAGTCAATTCATGGAGCATGGCTTTCAGAAAAGGAAAGCGAACAAAAGAAACAGTGGGGTTTTTACAGCTTCTTGGGTGAGACTGAAGCACCTGTGTTCTCATTAAAACAGGTGCTGAATGAATGCAAAAGGATCACCTGTCCAAATGATATGATTGAAGAGGTGCCGGGCACCACCTGGCCCTCATCACATCCTTCTGCTACTGCAGTCAAATTGTCTGCAGAGATTTTGGGGTTCATTCAATGATTCAGCTCTAATTATGCTATTATTATGGTATTATTTTATTTAATTGTCATGACAGAACATAAAATTTTCCACCTTAACCACTGGCAAGTGTGCAGTTGTGAGATATGTATGACAGTCTTCCTGTTGTGCCATCACCACCACCATCTCCAGAACCCTTTGCATCTCCTGAAACTCAACCTCTGTCCCCAGTGAAGACTCACACTCCATTCCCCCTCCTCCCAGTCCCCAGCACCCACCATTCAGCTTCCTGTCTCCATGAAATTGATGACGCTAGTGGACTAGAAGAGACATCAGACAATATTTATCTTTTTGTGACTTGTTGGTTTCAGCTAGAATAATGTCCCCAAGTTTTATCCATTTGTAGGATGTGACAAGATTTCCTTCCTCTGTAAGATTGAATAATATTCCATTATATATATATATATATATATATATATATATATGCATGTACATAGATAACACTCTCTTCATCCATCATTGGATGAGGGACAAAGTTGACTTGCCTCTACCCTAGGGATATGGAAAATAATGCTGTTGTAAACTCTTGACTATTCAAATGTCTCTTCAAGACCCTGTTCCCAATTTGGGGGAACGTTTGAGGTTTGGAGACCTGCCATACTCTTTTCCAATTGTAATTATGCACAGAGATGTATCGGCCATGAGCCCTGCAGATACCAACTCAGTCGGGAGGTGAACCTGCAATGACAGGGCTCTGAAGAGCTGTGGAGGGCTAGCTATGGGAGCATGGGGACTCTGAAGAGAGTGCACTTGAATCTTAGAGAGAGCAAGGGAGGCTTCAAGAGGTGGTGGCATTTGAAGAGCATCTTGAGTCTGTGTCACTGAAGATGAAGACTTTTTACCCAGGAGAAGAGACACCTCAGGATTCATGACTGTTGCCTTCAAGTCTCTCAAGAGTCATGATGTAAAAGACTGAGCAGATGTCGTCTGTGTAAGACAGAATTAATGCAATATAGAAGGGAGACTTCAGATCAATAGAAACATGAGATTGCCCCAAATCAGAGCCGTCCAGCACGGGTGCCGGCTGTCAGAAGGTGGAGACTCCCACAGCACATTTCTAGTGACAACCTGACGGGCTGACAGGGAAGATCCATTCAGCAGCTGTGGTAGAAGTGATGAGGTTTAACACATCTCCCAACTGGTGGGTTCAATTATTCTAATGCTGGTTCCACTAATGTATTCTGAAGATTCAGACGTATTCTCACGTCTTCCCTTAGATTAGCTCTTACAGCTTGTTATGTAATATTGTAGGAGATAATTTCTCTCTGTTTCAGAATGCACTTTCTGGGTGGCCACGAGAGCTTCTATCATTTATTAAGCCGCCTACATGTGTCAAGCACTGTTCTAAACACACACATTTAACTTCACTTCATACATTTCATCTCCGTACTCACCATAAGCATTGCATGCTATGATCACACCCATTTTATAGACCTGTGGCAGAGAAAATGTCCAAGTTCACAGAGCTGAGTGAATGGACATTTGAACTTTGACCCTAGAATCTGACCTAGGCTAAAGCTTACACTATATAGTATTCTTGACAGAACTGTTTTTGTTTTTTGTTTGTTGATTTTTTTTTTTTTTTTATTTTTAAAGGAAAGGTACAAGCAGGAAGGAAGAAACATTTTATTTTTATTTGTTCTCACTTGTTCCCCCTGGACCCAGGACTTGAACCCAGGGGTATGTGGCCTGTGTCCTTCGAAAGCGATTGACCCAACTGCTGCCCCACCAGGGCGTGCGAGGACTGTTTTTTAATAATGATTCCATGATAAAATATCAACATACAATGTGTTGTTATTCCATTAATTCTCTACACCATCTGATGAAACATATAATATCCCTATGGAACCAGTGAGAAAATAGAAACCCAGGCTTAGTGACCAGGATATATGTGAAGCCAGAAATAAAGGCAGAACTGTTGGCCTCCAAAAAAGCCATTACTTGACGTCATTCCCCCTCCAGCGTCCTTGCAGATACTCTGACCGGAAGGGGAAGGAAGTTTCCTTTCTATTATCTCACAAGGTCAGATTACAAAATAGAAAATGGCAGGCACTCAGGTTGAACAGACGTTTAGTTTGAACGTCCCCTGCCCTGTACCCCACCCCGTCATGAGAAACAACTCCTTGGGAAGTTTTGTGTGTCAATGGATGTAATGGAACTGCCTTTTCCCCGCCTAATGCATCACACACAAGTCATTGTCGAGGGCTTGGTCATAAAGTGGAATTGTTTTATTTTTAATGTTTATTGCTGGAGAGGACCGAGTTGAAAATCAGACACATGGGTCTCACGACTTTAATCAGGAGCAAACTTGCTAATAGATTTTTTTAAACTTTAAATTTAACAACTTAACAACTTGGCAATTTAATTAACTTTTTAAACACAACATAAACCAGCCTGTGGGACTTTCTGCTGTCGTACTTAATTGTGGCAAATAGCCTAAGAAGTGGCAAGAAAAACAGATGAGACACCTTTATGGTGGAAGAGGTACCATCTGCACTTACCAGCTAGGATATTTTGTCACCATCCATCCCCAGGAAGTGTAACTCAAGACTTTCCAATGACTCTCTGTTGGCTTTTCCTTGAAAATTTAACAACGGTATCACAACCACCATTAGAGGAAAAATAATACTACCATTCCCTAGCAGGAGAATTTATTCCTGCAGGGTGCTAGGGAGGACCTGCATGTTCTTCTAATAAATACATTAATTCAACAAAGAGGCATTAGGTACTAACTAGAGGAATCATTTCAAGGAAGCAAGAAACAGACAATATTCATGTTTCTAAAGTACTTACAGAGGCAGAAGATAGGCATTAATCCAGTAAACAAAAACTCAACACTCACTCCCATTTACTGAGCATCATTATTACCGAGCTCTCTGTGGGAGATTTATACAGGTTATTATCACACTGAGTGCAGGTAGATTTTATTATTTGCCGTAGCCGAGAAGGACTGGAGACAGAGCGGTCCCAGAACTCAGTTACCTGCTGATGTCAAACTCAACGCGCAGCCGCGAAGCCCATGTGTGCCCCATGGAATTGGTGACATGTCACTGCTACCTCTGAGGCCGTCTCTGTGTATCAGGTACCTAGCACTTTATCTCGTTTTTAGAGTGAAATTTGGCCTCATTTCTAGCAGCAAGATATGTAAGAATAATGGTTTGATGTAACTGACATCAGAGAGCTGTGCGATCGGTCCGGTTTCTTCACAGGGTCCCTGTTCAGAATTTCATGATCTGCACCCCCTTTCTTCTCTTCACCACTTCAAAGGGGTCATCACTTTTAGAACAAGAGCTAGTGCTCTAAGTTCCTGACAAAATCTTTAGTCTTCAGTTTCACCGTGGTTATTGTTTTTTTCCTCCCCTCTGTACTGTTTTTCCATAGATATTTTAAGAAAAGCAAAATTAGGCTAATGTGTCTATTCTGTGGAACCAGGGAAAAAGGCTCAGTCAGAGAACCCTAAATACTAGAGTTACATAAAATTAAGAAGTTAAACAAAATCCTCAGCATCACCCAGATAAAACACAGCTTTGTCCCCTTTCAGAATCCATGGTCTGAGGCTCGATGATTGTATTTCCTGCTAAGACCTCACCCTCACCTGTTCCGAGTCAACTCTCTTCCATTCCTGTACAGCTACGTCACACTTAGCTGTGGTGTTCATCTCTGATTGTCAGCTCCCTGGACAACACTGATGCGTTTTATTCAACATACCAACTGGCCTCACTCCCTTCAGTGTTGCTGGAGATTCATTTGTAGCTCTTCCCTCCCTGATCCCAAAATGGGTGGTGCATCGAGATTCTGTTACATTCGCTTTCAAGTAGAAATGCCATGGTTCTGCCAGGGCTCTGTGGTCCCTGTTCCTTTGTTAGATATTGAGAATGTCTGGTTTTCCCTGGAAGTCATTTCAAATGACAGTGCTGCACAAGATCTTGGTGGAAATGGTGGGGACAGTGGTGAGGAGTCGCGTCTTCAACCCGAACCCACCCAAAGGGCTCAGCTTGCCTTTGTGTGTGTCTCCAGTGATTTTTGTGGTCCTGTTTGCATCAGTATTCCATGTCTTCAATCATAAAGATGGCGGAGCAGATACCTCATTTGATTCTCAGATTTTCAAAGGATGGATGACTTCAGGGGAAGTACACTTACTCCTTTGACTTGGTATTAGGTAAAGCCAGCTCCCAGGCTGAGTCCTTCTGCAACTCCCACTCACTTTCCTCCACTGTTCTCTCACTACAGCGGAATCTACTCTGGGACAGAGAGGAGCGAGTCAGGCTTTCCCTTCTGCGGGCCTATTTTCTCTTTCACAGTGAGTCTATTTCATGGATAAAATGCAAGGTTGCTCTTCGTAGTCTCAGAGGTGGTCCCACGCAGCCCTAATGCCTGGTGATTCTCTCTCTCTCTGAACTTTTCCTTTTATTCCCCAGTGGTATGGGAATGTAGTGCAATGTGCTACTGGAGGAGAAAACTTTCAAAGTCTTAGTGGATCCTAAATAGACTCGTTTAATCTACACTGGGATTTGAATCCTCACATAAGACATTTTGCTTAATTAAGCCACATTCAAACATGAAAAAGTCATGTTCATACAAACTTAAGGATCAGATTTACAACTGCGGAGCACCCCGATGCTTGGGTTAGACTCAATTAGCCACATCCTGATTCTTGCTGAGAAAAGGTCACCCGATTTTTCAGTCCTTTACTTACTTACTTATTCAAGGCAGCTGCCTCCACCAGGGTCAGATGTTTAAAGGATACTGGTTCATCACGAAGCCTTCCTGGAGGAAGCAGAACTCATGGCATCGCTGAACGTGGATGTGCTGTGTGCACGGTGCCCTGCCTGTGTTAAACGCAAAACATAGACCTCGTTCACACCAGAGTGATTTTGGCCTCTTGAGCAGTGCAGTTTAATAAGGCTGCAAGAGACTGGACACAAATGAAGCTGGTCATCTGAGAGTCTCAGAGAAAAGAACTTTAAACCAAGGAACATGTTGTAGTAGAAACAAGACACACTCTCTCTTCCCCTTCTCAGATACTTACTGCTTTATTGTTTCTGTAAAAGAAATGCACACTCAGTGTACAAATATCTAGTAAAATTTACAGGAATGAGATGTTTGCACATCACCCCGTAGGGGTCAAAGGAAGCGTTCTCCCATTTCTCTGAGGTTCTTCACGGGCTGGATGAATAAACAAATTAACATTAGGTGCGCTCAGTAAGAGAAAAGCCCAGATTGAATAGCACATGAATGGAGAATTGACAAGGCGGTGAAGTCTGAGATCACTGGGGTGGACCAGTATTAGATCCCGTGTTAGGCCTGGGAAGAGGACTTGGGGTCTTAAGGGAGAGAGATGGGCGTCTCCACGTGGCAAGTAGGAATGTTTCATCTTTACTCTGAAAGTAAAGATAATTAACTCCCCTTTCTACATTCTCCTAGAGAATAGAGACAACATATCATTTCTGGATTGGGAAAAGGGTGGAGGCCCAGCGAGTGGTGGATGGCTTCTTTGATGAAGGGAAGGGTTTGAAGACCAGAAACTCCTCTTTGCCTCTGGGACTGTCCTCCACTGTCCTTGGTTCTTCATGTCAGAGTGGGGCACTCAGAACAATTCTGAGACACTTGGGGTGTCATGATTTAGTCCCATCCACCCCATATGTTACTACCCTGCTATTTCTTCATTAAGTGCATCACGTTTCACAGGACTTGGCATTAAAAAGAGAAAAATGAACTACAGTAAATATAGCTGAGAGTGAAAGAAATGCTTTTTCATTGCAGAAGACGTAATTTCCTAAGTTTCTTTAGTGTTAAGAAGTTATAAAAGCATTAAGATGGTGGTGGAACCCACTGGACAGTGGTGAAGAACACTGGATGGTGTGGTGGAGGACGGGGTGTGTTGACATGTATCTGAGGAAAAAGGAAACTGTAAATATGAGTTTATTTTAATGTGTAAACATAAAAATAGTTAATCACAAAAAAAGGATTAAGAAATTGGAAACGTTATTCTTTTTAAACTGTTTTTCTGATGAGATGATGTCACTTTGCTCCCTGTTAAAGATTAAGCTCTTACTACAGATGTCTTCCAACCTCACTTCTCTACAACTTCCAGTTTTTTTGTTATATTAGAATTGATTGGCTGTTGTTAAGGATGGTGACATTCACGTTTTATTCTAAAACCATGGTTTTTATAATTGCTGAATATGAGTGCTATATTGAAACCACCTTGTCTTCATTCCTAAATTCTTTGTTTTAACTCTTCTCCTAAGTGCTCTCAGACATTAATATGCAAGTGAGCCATCTGGGGAACTTGTTAAAATGCAGATTACAATTCAGTAGGTTTGCAGCAGGGCTGAGGTTCTGCTTTTGTTTGAGTTGAGGCTGATGAAACCCTCACTCTGTAGTGAGGGCTAATCTTCCCAAGAGCCCCTGCTATCCAAGGGGCCTGAGTTCTTTACAGAAACATGCTGTGTGTTACCTGTAGAATAAGAATTCCTGGGCTGGGTTTATTCCTGAATCCCACATGTACACACATCACTCCATTTCCCTCCAGTCTTAAATATGATGTTGGAGAAATCTGCACCCAGCCACAAGTGGACTCTATGCAGATGATTTTCTTGTGTCTCTTTAAAGACTTGGGGAAAACATTTTCAAAATCTTGAATGTTCAATGATGTACACAAAGCATGCCTCCTAGAGGCATTGAAATGCTTGAAATTGTAGAAAATTTTTCTTGTATTATATCTTTGAAAATACTTACTTTTCCTGTTCTATTCATTGAGTTCTTTACTGGAGCACATTTTCTTTATTTTAATTCATTTTTTCATTTGTCTCCTACAACTCATGTCTCTCTGACTGCTAGAGTATTTTGTAATTTTTATCTACTTCTACCCAGTTTATACCAAGTCTTTTCTTAGAGCAGACATTTATCTTTCAGGGGTATCATTTCAGTTTCTGACTATCTCTTATTTTCCTCTTATGTGTGCTCTCTCTCATTTATATTTTTGTCATTTTATCTTATCTTTGATCTATTCTTATTTTTAAAAAAGTTGTGTTCTAGGTAAGTTGATACAGAGCTTAAACATCTCTGTAAATCACCGTCCCCCCACCAAACACACACACACACACACACACACACACACACACACACACTGTTTTTTACTGTTACATTTGATGCTTTCCAGGCTGAACTAACTTTTTCAATATTTTGCATTTATTTATTTGGTCATTCTCTTATCCCTCTCCTCCTGGCATTTCTTTGCTTTCTTCCCCTTCATCTCCCTCTGCTTGGGAAGAACTACCCAGGTCTTTTTAGTTTGTTTTAATTTTAGAGGAAAGGTGCAGCAGCAATGACGGCGAGTAGGCAGCAGGAAGAGAAAGGAGGAAGAAGCATTTATTTTATTTTCAGTTAGTTGTTCACATTGGTTGCTTCCCTCCTGGACCTGGGACTCGAACCCAAGGATGTGTGGCCTATGCTTCTTCAGAGGTGACTGACCCAATTACTACCCCACCAGGACTCCAGGTCCTTTTTTGCTCCCCTAACATACAGATGATTTATTGATTCCTTTCCAAGCATGGAGGCCACAAGTTGAGGGCTGAGTCTGGAATCTGGAGTCTGTTTTTTCCTGCAGACTGAGGCTATCAAATGAAGAAAGTTTGCACCCCAAAGAAAGTGTTCTCCTCGTGAGAAACAGCTGTTTGTACTTCAGGGTCCTGTGACATCTGCTTCCTAGTCTGGATGTCTTCAGGCCCAGTGCAGACACAGTCAGACGTCGGCGCATCTTTCAATGCCTCCCCCTCATTAACGTTCACACTTTTCCATTTTTCTTCTTATTTTCCACTCATTTCCTTGCCCAAACTCTTGCTCCTTTCTCCCCATCCCAAAGGGAAAGTGAAGGAGGCCCTCAGGGTTTTTCCTCCCCAGATATTGAGGGAATTCATGACAAGCCCTCCAGACAAGGTCTCAGGGTCTTGGTGGGAGCAGGAGGCTGGCCACACGGGTGTTAGTGACAAAAACCAGTGGGAATTTCCTGCACTGGGTAAGGTCTCACCTTGCTTGGGTGCTTGACGTGAGCATTTTTGCTCTTGAATGCCTGCTGGCTTCTCATCACCTTTTAGGAGAGATGTGTTGCATCCGGAAGCCCCTGTTTACTGCAGGTCCGGGAGCCCGTGGCTTTGGTGCACACTCCGGTATTAGGTGCTGACATCCTCTCTCTGTCCCACTGGACTCCACCGATGACGGTCCCCCAGCTGTCCCCCTCCTGGAGCACTGTGAGGCAGCATTTGAGCTGAGGGGCTGGGAAGGGAGCCAGGCCAGGAGCCATAAAACGACACAAATGTGGTTTAAAATGCAGCTGGACATTAACCAGAAAGCTCGGAAGGGAATGCTGATGCTCAAAATTGCAGATGACAAAGCCAGGGGAGTTTAACACACAGTCACCCAGCAGCCAAGAAGCCACCTGCCGCTGGCTGGGGCTATGGACTGCTGGGGAAAGACAAAGAAAATACACCACGAAATGCTGCCAGTGTGCAGCCCTCCAATCAATTTAAAAGAAGTCACCAGAAGACCCATCCAGGACCTGATCCCACTGCAGGACTCACCTGGGCAGGGATGAGGGCAGAGCGTCAACAGCAGGAATCTGTCAGGACCTTGGGTCCTGGACCTCTCGTGACGCCATCCTTTTCAGAACGGCCGGTTCCCGCGTCAGTCTGGCAAAGAAATGTTTCCCTTTCCTTCCTCCTCAGTAAACACCTGGTCTCACTTCTGAGCTCCACCTCTACTATCTTCTCACGCACCAGGCTCTCCGGAGACAGATAACCCACACGGAGGAAACTGAGGCAGGAGTCCTGCAGTGGCACACTTGCTCCAGCAGGGCTGACAGCGGGTACTCAGTGCTTGCTGGCTGGATGACAGATGTGAGCAGCTCTTAGAGCCACACACCAGACGCCCCTACTCACTTACCTTTCACTGGACCCACGATTCGAATGGACTCCTACTCTCTTTCAGGTGAGGATGGTTTGGTCAATTCCTACTCAGTCATGGAAGACCCGGACCGCAAATGCAGGTCCTTCGGGGGCCCTCGCATGTGCCCTTCCACCGCGACAGGGTGAAGCTACGTGGGAAAAGGAGAACCAGCCCACAGGACCCCTAGCTCACGCCCCACAAGCTGGATGTAGCGCCCGGACGCACGGCATAGCCTACATCCTTTAAAAAGCAGAAACATTCATTGATGAAAAACTATACACCAGGGAACATCATTTCTTAGAAAACCAGAAGTCCTAGTAACACCGGGAATACACTTTTCAAAAGGACAGTTGACGTAACAGTAAAGTCTGTCCCATTTAGAAAACACACGTGCTCTGCCCGTCACCCCTGCCGCCTCCTGCCACCTCCTCCACGTCTGGCCTCTGTGGGTGCTGGAGTCTGCAGCCCGGTCACAGAGGACCCAGGCTGTGTGCCCGTCCAGACTGCAGGCAGGCAGCTGGGGGAGGTCCTCAGAGGGTCCCCATCTGACTGGATTGTGCCCACAAGAGGCCTCCCTGACACAGAACATTGTCCCCGAGGATGCCTAGCCTCTCCCAGGATGTCTGGAAGAGTCACTGTATTCAGCTAAGACTTGCTGCACCTTCAGCGTTCTGCAAAGACAGTGATCGAAGAGGGTGGCTTGCAAACCCTTCAGGAGCAGTTCTGAATTGAGGCTCTGGTCTCAGGATATGGTCCAAGGAGAGATCAGGCTTGTCTGTGGGGACGTTGTTTCCTCCCCAGGGAGAAAGAATGAGAGGCAAGGAAGGTCTGTGCTCAGGGTCCAGTGGGAGTGCTTCCTGAGGGAGGGGCTGTCAGGCTGCCTCCCGCAAGGACCAGAGACGTCCTCCCGAAGTGCAATGAATGGGAACCATCACTTGGATTAGCGCTCTGGGGAAGACAAACCTTCCCTGCCTCTTTCCGCACAGCAGTGTGGGTTCTGTTCCTTGTGCTCTGACTCAGTCTTGCCAGGGCAACCTTGCAACCCTGGAATTTGCAGGTGAGGGTTCTCACCTTGGACCAGACCAGGCACCTGTGCAGCTTGGTAATTATGGAGATACCCTGTCTGCTGACTGAGCGTGTCTGTGATGGAACCTGGGAGTAGGCTTGTTTGCAAATAAGTCATGTGTTCAATACTGATGGACGAGAGTTTGGGGAGAAAAAAATCATTGTAGAAATTTCTGGAAAAGGGAAAACTATAAAGACAGAAAACAGCTCAGTGGTCACCTGGGGTAGAGAGTAGTTTCAGGGGTTGATAACAGATGGCCACAAGGGACATTTTGGGGGTAATGGCACTGTTCTCGCAGTGGGTTTACACAGCTGTAAAACTCCTCAAACTGTACACTGAGAGTGAGTTGATTTGAAATGTAAACTGAGCTCTACAAAGCTGTTGCAGGCGCAGACCCTGAAGTAACAATCATGTAGTGATCTAGTGAGGGAGTAACACAGACAAATAACGGATGATGGTGAGTATGAGAGTGAGCACTGGGAAGAGGGCCAGCTACCCCTAAACTTAGATGCCAAGTCAAGTTCTGAAAAGCGTTTGCCATTGTTTCTTACTCCTCTCCCACGGTATCCTCTGCTACCACTCTCACTTTTCAGGAAGGAAACTGAGTCTTGAGAGGTAAATGATTCACAAGTCCATAGGGAGCAAACGAGATGTGAACATAATTGGTCTGGTGCCAGAGATGTAGTTCTTCACTAATTGATTCTTTGAGTCCATTGGTCTGTCATGGTCCTCATTAATGGATTTATTGAGTCATTGGTCTATCACAGGTCTCACTAATGGATTCCTTGAGTCCATTGGTCTATCACAGGAGGCTTAGAGTCCAAACATGTGGTCTAGAGTTGCATGCTATGACTTCAACTACCTGAACCCTAGAACCTGCCCTCATTTATCTAAGATTCCGTTTTCACATCTGCAGAGTGATGATAATCCCTAGCTCATAGCTGCGTTGGAAGAAGCTCTCCAACAAATGCAGACGTAGTCAAGTTAGCACAGGTTGATCACTTCATGCTGTTGGTGCACCTGATGACCTTAGTAAATACGAGCTAATATAGAACTCTAAAGGCTGAGGTCACTCGTTTACCTAACAGTCCCCTGGGTATGTGTATCCACCATGCATCAGCGGAGTCACTAAACCAGATCTTATATAAACAATAGGATGCAGCCCTAGTCTCCAGGAACACTAGATATGTAAACTCATATTTGCACAGAATGTTTTCATGCTTCGTGAGGTAGAGCTGGTGCCTTCACTGGGCCCTTTCACAAAGACACAAAAAGAGTCACCATTACTGAGAGATGGGGCCAGTCTCCAGGAAGGAGCAGACCACTAGGTGCAACCATAAAGAATCAGTCTGTTTGTTTTAATGTGTTCAGCAGCTGTCAAAGGACAGGCAGCCTCAAAGAAAAACATTTTCAGATTTTCAAATGGGTAGAAATCCTGGTTTTCCTTCTTTATCAGGCTCCCTTATTTGTTTGGGGATCTTGGTGTTCCCCTGACCTCATCCCTTTCTTCATACAAATCCCAATGGCTCCATTCTCGGGGTGGAATTCTCAGGGTGGAAATGTAGCGCTGACTTGGCGGGTGTCTGTGGTCCCATTTCCCCTCCGCACGCTAACTCCCTCAAGCTACTGTGCGAAATATGGCTTCTTGGGGATGCTGGGACCCAGCCTTGCGGCTCTGTATGTGGTATCTGCAGCAGATCCCCTGTTGAGATAAAGCAACCATTCGTGAAAAGCCGTTCTCCTACCTGGAGAGCCATTTCACTCACAGTACAACTAACAAACTCAGGTGTTTCTAAATGACTGTAATTTGGGGGTGGCGGGTTGTTTAATACCCCTTCCCCTTCTTTTCAGACCTACCTGGCTGCTGGCCACCGCAGAGTTACAGGTCTTCTTTTTTCAATTCAACAGCAACTCAGCAGACGGCGAGGTCGATGCTGCAGGCTCATTAGGGACCAGAGCACGTGAGGGCCTGGGGGCTGCCTGACTTCTATTTTACACACGGTAGAAATTCCTGCAGTCTTAGAAAATGGGTCTTCTCATTCTTCATCAAGGCTCTCTACACCCCTCTCTTGGACTGAAAATAGGTCAGGGAGGGAAAAACCGTGAAGGCCAGGACCCAGACTAGTTTAACTCTCTAAAGTATCGATGGAGGAAGAGAAGGGAGTTCTGTGCCCGTGGTCAGTTGCAAACATCCTGTGTCTGATCCAGGCTGACTACTTTCAAGCTTAGACTTTATTTTATTTTAAAGGAAAGGTGCAGACAGGAATGAAAGTGAGTAGGCAGGCAGGCAGAAGAGAGGGTAGGAAGTAGCCTTTTTTTTTAATTTTCATTTAGCTGTTCACACTGGTTGCTTTTCCCTGGGACCAGGGGCTCTAACCCAGGGGGATGTGGCCTGCACCCCTTTGGAGGTGATTGACCCAACCAGTGCTCCACCATTCTTTGAATTATGAGTTATTCAAGGTGTCCAAGCAGGATAAATCAGCCTGGTGCCCTGTGCAGCTTGTGTGGAGGATAAAGTCTTAGAATGGATGCCAGAAGCAGTTGAAGATACGGGTTTCAGGTGGGGTGGAGTCAGATGCAAAGGAGAGAAAGCAGCAAACAGATGAATCAAATAAAATAGACTTTTAACAAATTAAGTAAATCAAACAATAGACCTTTAGTAAAAAAATGCACATCATTTTTCCCTGATTGCAGAAGAGAAGAGGGAGGGGGCAAGTGAGGGAAAGGGGATGAATTGTGTAGCCAAGGAAAGACTGAAACAGTGGTGAACTAAATGTGTTGTATATCATGTTGATTTACGATGATGCACATCTTAAACCTACATAATGTAATAATTCAATGTTCCATCCATAAAATTAATTAAAAAAGAAGCAGGTGCATGCTAAATTGCAATAAGCAGAATTCTAAAGTGACACCCCCATCCCAAATCCCAAGCCCAATATCCCATACCCTTGTATAATCCTTTCACTTAGAGTGTGAAAAATATCTGTAAATAGTATAAGATATCGACCCCATAAGTAAGTGACTATTCTATTGATTTGGAGGCAATTACAAGAGAGAATTTTCTGGTCCTGATCTAATCAGGTGAGCTCTTCACAAAATGTGGCATCCTTCTGTAGGTCTGAGAAGAACACACAGTCCTGTAGCAAGCTTTGATGGAGAAGGGTGGCTTCTTGGAGCTAAGGGACTCAGTCTTATGACCAAGGAGCTGAATGCTTCCAAAAACCAGTGAGCTCAAAAGAGAAATCCTCAGATGAGTTCTCAGCTCAGGCCGCCATCTTGATTTGAGCTCTCTGCATCTCCCACTAAGAGAGCCCAACCACGCCATGCCTGAACTTCCGTCTGACCTCCTCAGCTGCGAGATGATCTGTGGGGACTGTCTTCAGTTAAGTTGTGTTCATTTGTTTTGAAGTAATAGAAAATGAATGTGTTCAGACCACCAGACTAAACAGAAATCATAAAATCTTACTTTAAAAGATACAATTTTACTTCAAACATATGCAGTGAACCAAATGAGCTGTTGACAAAGGATTCTCATGTTGGGGTCTTTCAAACCTACTTTGCTGGATATCTGTGATGTTTTTATCATCACCATATTCAATATCTTTTCATCCATTGTTCTAGTCAAGGATTTAAGTCAATAGTCAATTAGGTTAAGGAGATCACCCTTTTCTCTTTCCCACCTGTGCTCTCTAACTGACCCTCAAGTGTATCTGTTAGATATGAAAATGATGATTCAGTCTGATTGAACCAGATTCTAGTCAAAACAAGGAATCATTTAAATCTACACATGACTCTTAGATAAACACAGGCCTTGATACAAAAAAAAAGAAACATTTATGGGAAAGTTGACCCTTCAGGTCTCTGGGTTCTGATCACGAGAAATTGGCTTTGGTGAGATTGACTCTGATCATAGTCCAGAGAGGGAGTATCTAGCCTCAAAGTTCAGAAATTCCTTATGGTTGGGATTCTTGGAAAGATTTATCTAAGACAGAGAAGTCTAGATTCAGACTAAATTCAGGTCCTGACCTAACTCTTTGAACCTCAATTTCCAGAGTTTCAAAATGTTGAAGGATGTCTATCTTAGAGTGTTTTGGAAGATGGGGTGATTAACTGAAGTTAGTCCATGAACATCACTGAGAACGATACTGGACACTGGGAAATGCCCATATGAAAGATCTGTTAAGAGGAAGAAGAGGAATATTCAAAATAATGTGCACAAATTGGGACTTTCCTCTGTTAAGTGAGTGAATGACTAAATGGAGAGAGGGTTTGTCATAACATCAGGACCAATTTATAAATTAAACATGAGCACTGGAACTACCAAGAATTTAGATAATTATCTTGGCTTGACTAAGGACATTATGGGGAATACCTACTTTGTTTCCAAAGGCTACTTGATAAGCTTGAGTTTCTGAGGAAGGAGAAGGAGAATTTTTGTTTTGTTTTGTTTTCATTGACTGTTTCATGCCACCATTCTGTGCTCACTCTCTAGACATCTAAAATCACACTCAGGTTAAATCAGCCCAGATACCAAGTTCCTTAGGTTGACTTTCTACTGTCCAGTCTCCTTGGCACAGGGCCTGACTGGACACTAACAGTGGAGTCTCTAAAACTCGTCATCAACCACCATCAGACAACTTAGACTTTACTCTGTCATCTTTAGTCAAACCCAGCATTGCAAACCTCACCAGCATTCTGTTTCATTAGACCAACATTATAGTCCACATTCTAATTTTTTTATGTATTAATGTCATTTCTTAATCCCCAATGGGTGTCCTTATTTCCAGCCCCTTCAGGGAGGGGCAACTTAGACTTGTCATTCTGTCATATCTATAGAATAAATCACATAACTGAATAGACCCAGCGAGATTACAAAGCCAAAGCCAAAATGTGTTTTGCCCAAAGTCATTCCAGACCAAAGACAATTCACAGACAGTGAAATGAATATTTTTCCTTTAGTTTTATGATCCGAAAGATTTATGGACCATGACTTTAAAAGGCTATTTATGTAGAAGAATGTCCTGATTTTTAGATGTATGCTGAAGAATTTAGAAATGGAGTGTCATCTTGTCTACAACTTACTTTCAACTGGGTCAGCAAAAAACACATATGCATGTTCGTACATGGAGACAGATATAAAATGAAAGATGTTTTTAACCATTTTGGTCTCTAAATGGTAGATTTGTACATTGTGCCTGTCTTTCAACATTTCTCTGTGTTTGAAAGTGTTTATAATACGGCACTGGAAAGAAATTTCAACTACATTTTCATTTACTTTCATATATCCAAGGAGTATTTGCTGTCTTGCTTTCTTCTCTGATATCGGGTCTCATCATTTTGATTCATAGGACACTTTTCATTAGTCTACTTCCCATATCCAGTTATATTTTGTATTTTATTCTTTTATCCTCTTCTAAGTGTTTTGTCCAACTTTCTTCTCTTTAGAACATGGATTTGCTTTCTGCTTTTAATGTAATTTTACATTTAACAAGAGTAAGTCTCCTTTGACTTTCTTTTCACTGATGTCTTATTTAATAAATCAAAAACAGTTCCAGCCTCTGAGATTCAGCCCATCAGCAGTCAATTTCTCATTAGAATGGGAGTGTCTGTAGCTTTCCCCCACTAGATTGCCACAGAACCACTTTGCATTTGGTGGTGGTGGCTGAGAAGTTACATGGAATTAGATCCAACTCAATTTGGCTCACTTTGATCTGAACCTCTTAAGATAATTTTCAAGTGTTTGACCCAATCAAGATCGTGAAGTGGAAAATTTGAGAAAACTTGATTACTAAAGTTTTCTTTTCCCTTAAAAAAAAAAAATCAAAAGAACTATTGGAAGCTATTTAAAGCAATAGCTCTCCATGGGGGACGTCGCCTTTAGTGAGACCAGACATGTCAGAAGCAATTGGTCAGAAAGGCACCTGGGTGTCACTCTCTGGAGAGGACCCAGTTGAACAGGCAGCAGGACACCGATCCCTCAGAGAGAAATGGAAAGAGGCTAATCATCATGTTAGTAAATTGATTCTCAGGAGCACTCCTTTTGTGAGCATGTCTGCTTTCAGTGATGACCATGATGCCAGCTTTCCCAGCTTTAGTGAGATCTTATCATGGGGGAAATCCTTGACCAGAGAAAGCTCCTCTCACGATGTATTCACCTCTGTGACTTTGGACACAGAGTGTCCTGTGACTGTGCTGTGCTTATCCAAACTGGTTTTGTCCATTTGTAAACTGGCATGATGATGCTTTCATTGCACATAATTGTAAGGATTGTGTGCAGAATATGTGAAAAATCTAGCTCAATACCTGACACCAAGGATGTATTAAGTACAAATGTGTTGTTCCTGAGAGAATGGTTACTCAGCTCTCAGTAGATCGTTTGGATTGGGGACTGTCCATTCAATTCACAGACATCGGGTCAGACTTATCAACTAGCCCAAAAAACTTAGATAGTGCCCTTCCTCCCTGCCATATGCATACCTGGCTCTCAGCTCCATATCTGAAGATTTCTCATTCTGCATTCTCTGTGGTTCCACCCTCCAGCCCCTCCTGAACACCAGCCATATGGATGTCCACAGGTCCCTCCCATTTCATGTTCTTCCCTTTCCATCTTCCTTCTATCTCCACCTACAAGGAGTCACCCTCACTCATTTGTTGCTCTTGTCTCACTCCTGTTCTTCTAAAAGGAGTTTTCCAAGGAGGGCAGAGAATTTCCCAAGCATACACCTCTCTCCTTCATATAGGTCATGACCTTAAGCCATGAGCCCCATCCCTGCCTGGTGTGAGGAGGAAGAACAAAATCACAGAGAAAAGACACAGGGAAACTCTCCCAAAGAGTTGATGAGACAGAGGATCCTATTCCAGGCCAGCATCAGCTATGACAAGAAGTGGGGTGGCCCCCACCCATCGTCTAGAAGGTGACAGCGGGGACATTTGCAGACAGAAAACACTTTCATAAAGTGCCTTCGGATTATGTTTCAGAAAATGGCATTAGCTGTGGTGGTGATAAATGGTCTTCTAAGCCTACAAAACATTCATCAGCTTAGCACTCAGGGCCTTCAGGTAATGCAGAGAGCGAACATTGACTGGAAGCTTGAAATATGGGCTGGTTCACCATCCACTAACTAAAATGTTTCATCTGGTAATCACACTGGAGCAAGATTTATTTTTGGTTTCACAAACATCTTTTTAATTTAAATTAGATTTAAGGGGTCCTCTCCCTCCAGCCTCTGACTTCCTAGAATTTAGCATTTGCTGGCTTCTTCTTTTTTTTTTCATTAACCCTCTAAGAAGCATCTCCCAGTTAAGTGCTTACCGAGAGAAAACTACGTGGAGGCGAGCTGTTACGAAGAGCTCCACTAGAAGTTTGGGATGATGGTGTGTTTGGAGGGAATTGGGTGACTGGGGATCCTTTAAGTAAGGGCATCAGGAAGACGCCTGATGAATAACTCTCTTCCCAGTATCGTTCCAGGGATCCTTGACTTGGAATGGGGAAGTTTGGGTGGTCCATAACCTCTTTGGTGGGGCCGTTTTCATTCCGCCCTGGTCGCAGACTGGGCATAACAGACGCTCACCAAACACCAGGAGAGCGGATGGAATTGTCTTTCTTCCTGTCACGTGTCTGCTGAACCCTGGGAAAGTAAAGAAGAAAGGCATCCAAAAGGCGAGCAAGAGGGAAAGAGGAAAAGGAAGAAAAAGAAAATTCTCTCCCAAGACAAATGTCATAGTATGCATGTTCAAGATAGAAAGAGAGGGCTCAAAGAGAAAATTCTGAAAGGGGCAATGAATCTCTATGATAGGAAGCAAAATCATGTTACAGGCATGCTGACAAGTCCAAGAAATAAATTTATTTCTTTGTTTGTCTCTGTAAGATTTACTTAATATCTATGCCCCACAATTCTTTTTAGTTTCTGAATGCAATGTTTTAATCCTTTTCAATTTTCCTAAAGCAACTTTAATATAACAATACCTTAAATTGAACTCCAAGTTCAATTTGAGAATTAATCTCTCTCACAGACATGTGCTCACACTCACAAACACATACACACACATCATACACAGACACACAGACACAAACGTGCACACACATAGACACACATCCACACACAAACACAAACGTGCACACATAGACATACACACACTCACAGACACAAACTGTGCACACATAGAAGCACATACACATAAACACACAAACATATACAAACACACACACACAGATACACACAGACACAGACACACAGACACACACAGACACACAGACATACAGACACACAGACACACACTATTCCCATAACCATCTTCTTAAACATTAAAAATCTTTGTTCTACATTAAATTTCCTCGAGTATCTTGTTTCTTTAGAACCCCACACAGGATGCTATTCGTCTGTGTGTACTAGATAAGAATTATCTAATGTTGAAATAGAATTCCTCAGAGAAGACTTTCACTGCTTCTCTTACTCTGCCCAGGGAGTTACTTGAGTGGAATGTATTCATACGCAACATCTGCTCTGATTGCCATCAATATCGATGGGACCTGTTTTTATTTACTTGTGGATAAAATCTGCATCTCTAGCTTCAGCGTCAGATGTGCATGTGTTGAAAGGCAGTTTGATTTGGCATGCTTCAGGAGAGAAGTCATCCACATAAGTGATCTTGATATTTCCTTTCATCTTTCTTCCAGGTGAAGCCTCCCGTACTGAATTCTGGCACACCCCAGGCAGAGGCAGGTCATGAGCTGAGCCGGGCGTCCACACCATCAGGATGCTGAGGAGCAGCTCTTCAGAGGCAGGTACTTTGCTCTCCTTCCCCATCAAAAGCTGGATTAGCTCCCTGGGCAAAACCAGCCCAACGAACATGCTATCTAACATTTTAAAATGAAATAAAGGGCTTGCTCTGACAATGCAGCTTTTAGATAATTCCCCAGCTGCTCTTCTTCTGAGACAGGTTCTCTTCCAGAAACTCCAGAAGCACCTCTGAGCACACACATTCAGAAGCCCTGATACAGGCCTCAGAGAATGAAGAGATGGTGCCAATGACTGTGGGAACAATAGGTGGCAGGAGCTTTATCAGCACAAAAAAAGGGTGCTTAGCCTGGCTGTCTCATGTAAAAAGCTCCTGGTGGAGGAAGCAAGCCTGGGAATACATGTCGAAGTATATTCCCAGCACCTCCATCATGGACATGAAGTGGGGCACACGATCTGAGTCCATCTGGAAGGTGCAACGCATTACCAGAGACTGGGCAGCCTGTAAATACTGGAATGTGCTTCTCAGAGTTTCGTGAGCAAGACCGGGGTGTCCACGTGATTGGGTTCTAGTGAGAGCCTCCTCTTCGCGGAGGAGGCACCTAGATACCTAGAATTCACTGAGGATCTACACCCCAGCTTCTCTCTTCGTCACCTGTGGGTCGACATCCAGGCAGTTTCCTGTCTTGACTCTTGTCAACTCTGCTGCTACGAACGTCAGGGTGCAGGATTGTTTTTAAAGACCTCGTGTCCTCTGGGTCTAGGCCCAGGAGTGGGATGGCTGGATAGAATGGAAGACCCATCTTTATTTATCGGAGGACTCTCCATCCTGTTTTCCAAAGAGGTATGAGAGATAGATTGAGATACAATGTCAATTATATTCAAAAATGAAGGAAGCATGGTGAATGGAAAGTTTAAGAAATATCAATAATTAAAAAATAAATAAGATAAAATAAATGAACTAAAACAGCAAGGACTTTTAGTCAGAGAAGCCATAAGTGGCTGTAGGAAGAGATGGAGGAGTGGTGGGGGGGCAAACGGGGTGAAGGGGATGAATTAGTCAGGGGAACAAAAAGGAAGCAGTGGTGCACTTTCTGTATGATACACAGATGTAGTTATTGTCAGGTATACCTTAAACCTGGTTAATGTTATCATGCCATAGTCCTTCAATAAAATTCATTCAAAAGAAGAAGAAACGTTGTCTCAGGCCTTCTTCAAAGGAACTTTCCCCACCTGCCCCCAAATGGAGACACTTCTGTATCTGTTTCAGCATGTGTCTCTACCCCACAAATACAATATAACCAACTACCTCCTTCAGTTCTACTGCCCCCACCCATCTCATTTGCCTGCTGCTGTTTGCACAGGGAAAGAAAACAGAGCACCCGATTTTATAAATTGTGCATAAATATGGTCAAAAAGAGACTATCAAACTAAGTGTCTAGTGTTTGCAGTAGCCATTTCCCTATTCTTTCTTGAGGGTGGAGGTGGAGATAGCAAGGCATTGATTCCCTTGGTGTGTCTTATAGTCAAGTGATTTCAAAGAGTTCTGTTTTTAAACAAAGCTATTTTGGGGAGGAAATTTTATTTTATTTTTTTTGAGTTGTGCAACGCTAGGTCAGAAACAATGCTGCCAAAAGAGACCTCGAGAAAGTTCTTGGGTGTTATTTTTCTTTCTCTTATTTCTCATCACTCCATTGGTTTTAAATCTAAATTTAGAATCTCCAGAGACAAGCCTTAAGTGTAGTTACTAAATCATCATCAACTAGGCTAGTTACATGAATGTCAATCACCAAGAACCATATTTGTACAAATTCATTCCCCATTCTGTCCATTATTGACTAAAACCCAGCAAGAAGTTTGTCATTATCCAGGACCTGCCTCATCTTCACTAATTTTTTAAAGGGAAGGTTCATGCAGGAATGATGGTGAGCAGAGGCTGGTGAGGAGAGAAGGAAGAAGCATTTTATTTATTTCTTTAGTTGCCTATCTTGGTTGTACCCCTGGCCTTGTATTGCGAGCCCAGGACCTTGGGAAATGAGCCCAGGTCCTTGGGACATGTGTGGACTGTGTCTGGTGGACTTAACCAATAAGCACCAGGGCATGCCTCATCTTTACTTTTAACCGTCTTTAAGAATGTTGGAGAAGCTCCCTTCCAAAGGTCTACAGGCCAAGTTACTGCAAGTTACTGGCCCACTCTGCTGCTGTCAGTTATTACTCATTCTCTTCCCTTGCGTTTATTCCCTCTGCAAACCTACCTACCATAGACCTGTTCCCTCCAACTTCTGTGTTCCAAATCCAGGCACAAGAATATACTTTCTATTAGATTTCCAACTGCTAAAACAGAAACAGAAGGTCGAAGTTCCACTGTTCCTAATTCCTCAAGTGCTGCTGGCTCATAGTTGATTTTGCATTGCCCTCTTGTTGCTGCCACAGCCACTCAGTCAAAGGGAGCAGACTCTCTCTTGTCCTTCCCGGGTCTAGAGGTCATCCACGTCCCTGGGCTCACGGTCTCTTCTTCCATCTTCAGAGTCAGCGATGACCAATCAAGTCTTTCTCAGGCTGCATCGCTCTGACTCTCCATTCCGCCTTCCTGCACTGTTAACAATCCTTGTGATTACACTGATCCCACAACGAAAATCCAGGATAAACTTTCTCTCTTGAGATTAACTGATGAGGGATCTTAACTCCATCTTCAGTCAGAAGTCTCTCTCCAGGTAATACAAGATATTTAGAGGCTCTAGGGATGAGGACATGGGCATCTGTGGGGCCATATTCTTCTATATCGCACAGGTACTCAGTGAATGTGGTAAACCTTTGTATTCTTGTTGATGGAACTTACTGAATGGGATCCCTTCAATAGCTACTTAGCTTCGGAAGACAGAGGAAGAGGCCATGTTCTTCTCTTATCATTTCTTGGATCAGAAGCACAGGCATTCTCGTATGCTTAAATACAAACAGAAGTGTGCCCTGGTGGAGCAGCGGTTGAGTCAATCGCCTCTGAAGGATGCAGTTCGCATGCCCCTGGGTGTGAATATTAGGTCCAGGGGGGAAACAACCAGGGTGAACCACTACAGAAAATAAAATGAAAATGCTTCTTCTTCCTCTTACTTCTTCCTGTCTGCCTCTTTGTCTTCATTGCTGCCTGCACCTTTGCTAAGGGGAGAAAATACAAACAATGTTTCCAGGAAGGAGGAGGTCAGTCTGACATGTAACCACATGGACAGTGAGGGTGGTCATGGCTTCGGACCTCTGCTTCTCCGCTAGTTAAACAGGGGCACACAGTTTATACTCTCTAGATGAGGGATCTCAATGGAACCCAGGTGAGGGACACGAACACCTTCTCACTGTCCAGTCTGCTGCCTCAGGCCACATGGGGCTGTTGAGTGGTTGAAATACGGTCAGTGGGTCCGAGGAACTGAATTGCCAATTTTATTCTGGTTTTGATGCATAGTAACTCAAATGTAAATAGTCACATGACTAAAGGGTGCTGTATCAGATAGCACAGCTCAAGGCATTACTTTCATTCCTCTGCACATTATAGAGTTAACGATGTCTACATGTAAAGGTTGTTGTGAATATTGCAGAGATAAGTTATGTAAGCACTCAGCATGGCACTTGGCTTGCAGCATGTGCTCATGGAAATTTGTATTTCTTACTACCATCATCATCGCTGCTACTGTGAGTTTACTTCTTATTGCCATTGAAAACTATTATTGCATTTAATACTAATCTAAAAACTGTAATTAATTTTATACTTTATGTAAGATGTTGAACACGCAATAAGCTTATGTGTTCATAAAGGCAAAGTGATCTGCATGACAGAGACATGTGGAAGAAGAATGGCAGGTTGAGGGTCTTCTCCAGAGCAGAGTCTCATTCATTTAGACTCATACATTTTCCCTGTCTCCTACCCTGGGGACCACAGATCCCACACATTGAAGACCCCTTCATAGCTTCATAAAGTGTTTGCCTAATGTAGAACCTTAAAGCTTTGTAGGAAAAGTCCTCTCAAGTCAGTGAAATAGATTAATGCTGAATCAAGAGCCTTCATTTTATTCTTTTTACTTGTAAAGCATCCGTTTGACACAGCTGCAAGAGAAAGACTGTAAGCAGAGTTTAAGCTTCTCAGGAGCTGATGTGCATACCTATCTCAACCCAGCTCAGGCAGATTGGAGTTGGAGAGAATGGAAATTGAACGCATATTCTGCCATCACCCACCATGTGGTTTTGCCAAAGAACATGCTCTTCTTGAACCCACCCCCTTGTTGATGATCCTCACAGGGGGTTGAATGAACCACGGCATCACATCTTTACACAGCAACTGCTACAGAAGGAGCCCTCAATGAATCCAACTATTTGCCTTTCTGAGGGCCTTGTGCATTAGAGGTGCTGAATGCATTTTTGTGGAATGAACAAATAAGTTTAGGAGCCAAAAGTGAAGTTACTTTACCATCACAAATAATGGGTGATAGTGTAGCAGAACTTGGCAAGGAGCACAGAGGCCTCAAGCCAACACCTGGGTCTGGCTGGTGGGCTCTCCCGAAGCTGGTACTGAGGTCATGCTGAGGAGCCAGAGGCTCGCTGGAGACCAACACCTGTGAAAGAAAAGGGGATGGAGGAGTTAACTGCAAAGCAGACCCCAGAGAACCTTGGTCATTGAGGCAGCAGATCTCAGTGGATGCTGCCCATGTCGGCCTGAAACAGGTGGAGGTTAGACTTCCCCTGGGTCAGACACTGTGCAGGCTGCTTCCAGGAGGGGAAGGGCATGGGAAGGGCTTCTCTTCCTTGAGTCAGACCCTGCAGGAGGTGACAGCTGGAACCTGACAAGGACCCCACTCTCCCAGAGGGGCAGCGAGAGCCTCTGTGCCCACCTTGGAGAGCCTCCAATTGGTGAGAGCAGACGAAGGGAACAGAAAATACCTAAGTTTCCCGGGTTCTAATCAACCCAGCAGCAAATCTCGTTCAGGGATATAGGGGCGTAGAGAACATGCTATAAATTAAATTTAGACAACATTTTACTTGTCAGCAACTAATGTATTTGTTCATTGTAATTAGAACATTGATATTAAAAACACACCTTCCCAAACAGGCCATCCCAAGACAAGAAATGTGAGGGTTCAGTTAGAGCAAAGGAATGATTTCGATCGAAAAATGGCAGCTCTCTTATCACACTGGTTAGAAACGTGGGCAATGCCCACCAAATACATTTGGGGTCAGGTCCTATATCTGCTGTAAACACGTACCTCATAATTCATTCACCTCCTCTAAGCCTTGGTTTCTTCAGTTATAAATTGGAGATGAAAATGTGATCACTACATTGCTGTGGGGATTCAATAAATGAATGCATCTCAAGGACTTAGCGTTAACATTTGGCGTATAATACTCACCCAGTAAATGTGAGTGACAGGCAAAATTACTCACGCCAAACTATAGATTTTCTGAAATTTCTCAGTGAGGAGAGATTTGAAATTCATACCAGACCTTCCTTTCCACCAAACAGACATAATGATATACTAGATGTCACTGAAAACTTGCTGCCTCAAAGTAGACCTAAATGAACTGTTCATTTAATATATATGCACATTAATCGATATAAATGTGTGCCTGTAACAGATAGCCTATATATGCGTGTTTATAAATACATATGTATATAGAGTTATACACACATGTATTTCTAATTTTAGACATAAGATTTAACATTCTCAATGAATTTTCTTTCTATCATTTGTTCTTTGAATCATAAACTAAAGAATCTCCCGGCTCATTGATATACGGAAGCTGTAGTCAAAAATGGATGCTCTTCTAAAAAAGAAATTAAGAAGGACATAAATGAGGCCATGGAGGAAAGGTCTCTGCATCCTTCTGTCTATATGTGCTCACAGAGCATTAGCATAATCAATTATCTGAGAAATTCTCTCCTAGTGAGAAAATATTCCTGTGTTGAATTTTGTTGCACTCAGGTTACCCAATTACTTTTGGTCTCTAGCCCTATTTTTCATAAGTATATTTATTAGTCAGGACACTTGAAATTGCAAGCCAAAGAAAACCAGCTCTAACACGCTTAATCACATAAGTAGATTTATTGCACCAAGGCCTTGCCTTGAACACAGAGAACTTCAGGCCTGGTTGACTCCACTGGTCAAAGAATGTTGTCTGTTCATCTAGAGATTGCTTTTCTTTGCAGACAGTTCACTCTCAGCAGGTACTACCCATGCAGTTAAAATACAGACCACATCGGCTCTAAGTTTTCTGTGAGGATAGAAATCCCCAGAAGACAGGGAGTAAAGTTCATTTTTCAATGCATTTTTCCAAAAGGTCAGGGTGTCTTCTCAAGAGCCTGGATTGGACTCTATCGCACTGATCAGAATGATGCACACTGATTTACAGATGTTTTCACCAGCCCACTTAGGTCAGATGTTCCACCTTTGAAGCCAAAAAAGGACCAAGCTCACCTGAGTGTAAAGACTTAGAGGGAAGAATGCCCAGTGTTCAAGAGATTGTTTCCAGAGGGGAATAGATGCTGGAAAAGGGCTTTCCTCCCTTCCTTCCTCCCTCCCTCCCCTCCCATTCCCTCCTCTCCTCTCCTTTTGTCATCCCCGCCTGCCCCCCTCTCTCTTTCTAGCACATTTCATAGCTCTCAGGGGTCAAAGGGTTAATTCCTAAACAACCCCAAGGCCTGCAAGCCCACCTAGGATCTTTGTTTTCCTGAAACCTATACATGCTGAATTTGCAGAAAGGTTTCGTTTCTCCTGGAGTTCCGAACAAGGTTATTATGAGACCCTTTCAAGTTCTCCCTCTGGGACACACTACCCACAGCTTCACTGAAGGGAAGCGGAGGAAGCACTGAAGATTCAGATGGCGGCCCCTCCATCGTCCCAGGTCTGGTCTGGACAATGTGGAGGTGGAGGCACAGCAGGTGAGGACTCGGGAGACTGAGGGCCTCAGTGTAGCTCACCGCTGATTGGAGGCCAGTCAGGGGGTGCCCTGTGCACCTCACCAGGGACTCCGGAGTAAAGCTGAGAATACAGAAAAAGACCAGCTTCGTGTAAGGTGAGAGTTGGGTGGAAAGGATATGCTGATGGTGACTGGGAGAGGGAGGCTGTTCTCTCATCTCAGGGGAACTCCTTGCTGGGACTAAAGACGTTGTAAGAACCGTGACCAAGACAGGAGCAAGGGAGAAGCGTGGCGTATGGAAAGTTAACTAAACTGGGAGGTGGATCTAAAATGGCTCCAGTTGACTGAGTCACCTGGAGAAAGTCCCTTCCTCTTCTGGGTGTCAGTTTCGTCATCTCACAAGACAAATCCAGGGTGGGAACTGTTCTCATCTCACAGGGCAACTCTGCAGTGTTGACATGTGCCAAGTTGGTCCCTGAGGTCAGAGCCTCCCTCTTCAGGCCATATGTGAGCCAGCAACTTCTACGGTTTACCATGGCCATGGAAAAGAAGGGTCCATGACGTCTGTCTTCTATTTTCTATCCCGAGAGGAGTAATACTTACAACTCCTTCTTAGGTGGAAAATTCTGTTCTTCCGAACACTTTAATGCTTTCCTTGATGCTTGAGAAGAGGTCATTATTTCCCCTTCCCAGTCATTTAGAATGCTATGCCCACCTACCTTTTACAAAGATACAGCATTCCACACTGCTTTGGGGTATTAAAACTCAAAATATGCAGAAATCACAGCTCCTAGACATTCCATTGACCAAGATTTCAGCCCCCTCCACGGAGGCTCCGTCAGGAATCCTGGCACATCCCTAAATATTGTGTGTGGAACCCTGCACTGGTTCTGGGGGACTGTCATCCTCAGTCCCGATGGGGGCTTCCTTTCTGAGAGTCTACAGCTCCCACAGATGCCGAGAAACCATGTCTGAACTGCTGGAGTGTCCCTGGGGCCGGGTTTCCATCAAAGCTGGGGACTCTTCAGTTCTTTGTGCCTCTCCAGCTAGGCTGTCACCATTCCTTTTCTTTTATGTCTTTTAGGGGAAGTACGTCTTTGCACAGCAATTCCATTCAACAAACACTTTCTAGAGTCAATTGCGGGCCACTCTCTGTGTCAAGTACAGGAGAAAAATCAAGATGAATAAGACATGGTCTGTGTCCTTGAAAGGGTCACAGGCTAGAGAGGGACAGAGAGCCAGAGAGAGTGATTTGGATATCACTAGCAGTAATAAAATTCAGGCTGTGATAAAGACTTTAAAGGGGGCATTCAAAAGCAGAATGCTATGAGAGAATGGGACAGAGAAAAACATGTTCTGGATGAGTAGACTTTGGGTAGGTTTCCAAAGAAGCCATTTGAGCTTTGCAGTGAAGGGTGAATGCAAGGAGTCCAACTGAGCACTTCCACTGGAAGAAGCGCACACACCCAGAAACGCAGAGTCTGTGGACACAGGGTGTGACCAGAGAAGGATGAGGGGACGGTCCAAGGTTGCAGGCTGCAGAGTTCACATGGGACTGCAGTGGGGAGACTTGCGCTGAGTCTGAATTCGGAGGACTTAAACAGTACTTAAACGGACTTTGATGGACAGAGCAGACATTGAAAACCTAATATGAAACAGAGAGGGTTTCAGTGACTGAACTGAGAGGATGGCACACAGTACCTGTCCATATACAAAGGGCTCATGGCTGGTCAACATGCCCTCGCTTCTCTGATGCAGGTCGATAGGAGAGCGTGGGAGCAAATATCTGATACTCTCATTGAGGGGCCACATTCATGGAATATATATGTGTATGCATCTGTATGTAATATATATTATATATGTCTTACCATGTAATATAGTATACAACATATTATATATGTAATGTATAATATATGCCATAGATAAATGAAATTTTGTCTTCAGTCTATTGTTATAATCTAGACCTGTCTGATAGAAGGTCCTGCAATGATGTGCATATTCTGTACTGTATTAGACAGACAACACCCACGAGGTCCATGGGGTTGTGGGTTATTGAAATGAGGCTGCCACAACTGCAGAGCACAATGCTTTATTGTACTTAATTCTGCTCAGTTCAAATTTGCATGGAAATAGCCCAGCTATAGCGAGGGACTACCATGCTGGATAGCACAGGTCTAGACAAAGCAAATATATAAACATCTGTGACATAAAATGGGACAGGAATAGATTAAAGCACCATGACAACAGTGATCAAGAAAGCTAACCTACTGGAAGGAACAATGTCAAGTAGAAATGGTATTAATTCTTTTCCCAAGGTGTGGGGAGAGAGGAGTGGGGGGAGAGAGAGGAGTGGGGGGGAGGGAGAGAGAGAGAGAGAGAGAGAGAGAGAGAGAGATTGAGATGATCTCTTCCTAAAATTAATTACCTCTGTTTAGAATCATTGAAAGCAACTGGCTACACACAGGGAGATGTTGAAAGCAATCAGACTAAAACAGCAAATGCTAAGAGCAAACATCTCATCCTTAATGCAAGTGTATTAACCTTGAACAGAAATATCTTGCAGAAAGATGTTCTAGTTCAGGAGACCAAAGGCCTAGAAAGCTGTGCCTGAGATGGACAGATCCCGCTTTCAACTGCCCCGTATCCCTTCCTGTTCTTCATGGAGCAGGACCAAGCTTTTCCTTTGGGGACCTGTTCACCTATTAGACCTTCATCCCTGAGCTTGCTACCTGGTCAGGACTGGTCGATGTTCCTGAACTCAGGGATTGATTCAGAGTTTTCTCTAAAACTAAAAGCTGAAAATATGTAATTACCAGTGAACACCTTCCTGCCTAAGAGAGGAATCAAGCGGAGATCCAGGAAATCCTGAAGGCGTGGTTCAAACCCGACTTCCCTGTCCCCTGGAATCCATCTCATGGGCACTAGCTGATTTTCCCTTTTTACAGAACTCAGATTAAACCACAGAGCTTTCTTTCACATCCAAAACTTGCAATACAATTGTGCTAATACATTGGCCCATGGAAAGCATATATCTTGAAGTTCAATGAATTTTTCCATGAATTAAACCCAAATATTTACCTCTAACATACAAGTGAAATGATGCTCTTCAGTTAGTGATGAGGGATCATTTTAGTCATTAGAGAATAAAAGAAAATATGAAAGAGAACTTGGACTTTCCATTATTTGGGCCACTGTTGTATTAGTGATCTTGAAAGAATGTGGCCAGGAGTGTGCCCTCTATCTATTTTAAAACTCCTAAAGTTCAAGAACAGAATCCCTAATGATTATGAGCACACTGACGACAGCAACCTTCTTCCACCGGCATCTGGAATAATTAAGTTTTAAAACAAGACTTGTGGCCCAAGTTTGCCATTCTGCTAGAACAGTCAACTCTCTTGTCAACCTTTTCACTATTCCCTCAGCTCCTCATGTTGGGGAGCAGCTTAGGAGCCCTCGAAATTCTGAAACAGGTGACTTAGGTGATTGGTGTTGACTTGGGAATATACCATAGATTGGAGAACCTGTTCTGTGGATTGTCACACACACGGAGTCCGAAAAGAGAACAATCCCAAGTGAAAACAGCTTTCTCCACATCATCTCCAAATCCATGGTGTTGTCTATGAAGAGGAACCATGGGAAGATCTGGGGCATTTGGACAACCCGGGTACCTTTGCATGGAGAGGTAAGGAGCACTGATCGTGGTGAGGACAGACCTAGGGAACACAGGATTAAAACAGGGAAGAATGCTGGGGCACAGGAAGGGACGTCCAGGTTTTTGTCCTGACACATTGGGTAAGTGTTGATCATCAGGACTTCAGAGAGAAGGGAGCAGGGGATGGTAGATAGGGAGCCTGAGTCAGAGATGATAGAGACACAAAAGAAAGAGAGGTTGAGAAGACAGAGCAAGATGCCATCTCCTGAAGTATAGAGAGGAGAAGAGAGAAGGGAGAAGGAAGAATGACAGCAGAGGCTACAATCCCTTTGTGGTGGAGGAAGGAGAACCTCAGAAAGGCAACACCATGACCAGAGAAAAGGGGCAGCAGAGCAGGATTGTGGACATTCCAGTCCAAAGACCACTCTCTTTACATCTTATCACCTGTCTCCCGGAAGAGACACAGAGGAATGCAGGGTCCAGCAAAACCCATAGATCTGGCAACATTCAGATTATCAAACTGTGTGTTGGAATGAGGGATGGTACTTGCAAGAGGAGAAAAAGTCAGATGACAAAGGATTACCAAGGACAGAAAAGAAAGCTTAGGAAGATTCTTTCCTGGAAATAGAGGGTCAGTTGTTTTGTTTTGTTTTTTTTTACTGGACAGTGTGTTACAGAAAAGATATTTTAGAAATCAGATGATCCAGTCCTATACACAGAGAATTTGGTTTCCAAGATGAAATGAGTTCAGATCTGGACTCCACTGTTCATCTCTTCTATAAAGCAGATGGAGGAAGTATGTCCTCCAGGAGACGTGTAGCAATGTCAGAAGACATCATTGCCACTGGAGTAGAGGTGCTACTGACCCGTAGCAGGTGAAAGCCAAGAGTGATGGTCGTTGCCTACAGAACACAGGGCAGTCCTCCTCCAACCAAACATCACTCAGCACCAGACGTCAGTAGGACTGAGAGGGAGATGCCCAGTCTTTCTCTATCTTTCTCTATTGGAGAACATGTCTTAAGTTCTGTAAGCCAGGTTCCCTCAACTATAAAGCAGGAATAACAGTGATTCCTGGTTCCTGAGCACGTGGGGATTTAATGAGAATGTGCTTGGTGATAGGAAACCCTCATCATCATTGTCCTCGTTGTGATCATCATCATCACCACCATCACCACCATCATCATCACCACCATCACCACCACCACCATCATCATCATCACCACCATCACCATCACCACCACCATCACCATCACCACCATCACCATCACCACCACCATCACCACCATCACCACCATCACCACCATCACCACCATCACCATCACCATCACCACCACCATCACCATCATCATCACCATCACCACCATTGTTGGTTTGCCATTTTGATCAAGGTGTTGACTTAAACCAAACACAAGAGAAGGTTTAATGTAGGTAAGAAAAAGGAGGGTCTGTTGGTTGAGTGTCAGGGCTCGTGACTCCTGAGTCGCCTTGTGGGGAACACTTGGGCTGGAGGGGCAGTAGGGGCTGTCTGCTGTCTTCAACTCTGGAAAACCTGGATGCTCTGGTTCAGAGGGAGACACGCTCCTTGCGGTAGGAGGTGAGGAGCATGGAGAGAAGTGGTGCTGACCATCACCTGGGGCAAGATGAAATACTTCTGACAGAAGTGGTTTCCAGGCAATTGAGCGGGTTCTGTGCTGCTGCTGCTGAGAGCGGTGTGATTTGTGACTGGCCGACTGGAGAAATGTTCCTGTGGGGCACTTTCGATTAAAGGAGAAAAACAGATTATTAATGAAGCGAAATATACATATTTGGATAAAGACATTTGTTATATATATTCTTGTATTTTCCCAGATAATATAAAGAGATTGAATAGAATAGATATTGGGCAATGGAGTTGTTTGGTTATCAAGCAGTAACAAGTGTGAGGTGTGCGTGTGTATGTGTGTGTGTGTTAAATAAAAATTGCCTGCAAAATAGCTGAGCGAGAGAAGCACATTTGAAAGATTCCTACTCGAGTCAGCCTCACTTAGCCCCTTAATCCCTTACATTGGCATCTGAATCCCAAGGACGGGTTCGGGTGCAGAAAGAAGCAATAAACAAACACAGGACTCCAGGCGTCATGGAAAAAAAAAATCGCCCATTTCTTGTAAATAGATTGCAATAAAACAGTAGCGACTGAACATTTAGTGGAATAGAGAATCAACCAAGAACTCTGACTCGGTGGCCTTTCAGCTGCAGGAACAAACAAAAGAACATTGAAATGGACTCAGACGAACCCTTTAAAGACAACCAGTTTTTGACGGCTTATTAATCAACCTCTCGGGCAGAATACCAGACTATTTTAACTGCAGCACAGATAAAAGCAAATAATAAAACAAATGCCAATCAATCATCCAGGAGAGGTGTGTTCCAACATGGACAAACTGTTTTCTTTCTCTGCCTTGTTTTCATGTCTCGGCATTGGTCAGATGTCATGTCCATCTTTCAGAGATCAGACCAAGACAAAAGAGAGAGATGCTTTGTGTCATGGGCATTTGTGGCAGTCTTCTCAGAAATGCCTTTCTTTCTTTCCTCTTGTCCAACAGCACCCTCTGTTTATTTGGGGACCCATGGGATTCTCACTTGCCCCCCAGCTGGCAGTGTGTAGAACGACTTTGTTAAGCTGATTGAGTCCTCCCATCGTTCTGGTTGAAGTGATAGGTTCACCTATGACAGGGGCTCAAATGTGAGTCTTTTTCTTATGCTGGTCAATACATTCCCTCATTACGAGATCAGTTCTGCTGTTCTTTATACCAGAGGATCTCAACGAATATAGTGATGCCATATCCTCCCATCTGGTGACTCAAGAGCATGAGTGTGTTAGTTTCCTGCTGATGCTGTAACAAATTCCCATCATGTTACAACAGCGTAGAGGGATCATCCTACCTTCCGTAGGTCAGGAATTGGACCTCACTGGGCTAAAATCCACGTTGTGATGCTGGGATGCTCTCCTCGCTGCAGGCTCTGGCAAGACTCCATTTCCTTGATGTTTCCGTCTTCTGCAGGCCCCTCACCCTTGTGGGGGGCTCCCTTCATCTTCAAAGTCAGCAGCATCTCATTTCTCTAACCCGGCTTCCATGGCCACATCTTTCTCTGACTCTCTTCTGCCTCCCTCTTCTACTTTTAGGGTCTCTTTGTGATTATATTGGGCCCACCTGAAGAATCCAGGATACCAAACTTATTTCAATCTGCAACTGCAATTCTTTGTCAAGAAAGTAAGATATCTACAGGTTCTGAGGAACAGGAGGTGGCATTTGGGGGCGATTCTTTTGCCTGTCATGCTTAGGTTATTTACAGATTCCCTCCAGGACAGATAAGCTGCCTCCATGCTGACTTTGAAAAGGCAGCGTGGTCATAGACAGTTGGAATCAGATGCAGTAGATATTAGGTCTGCTTCTTATGAAGCGTGGTATTTTGTCAAGGCCATTTTTACATGTCTACATTGAGGCAAGTATGTAAATATTTATAAAGGGTTTGTTTACAATGCATCAAGAATTATGGAATAAGGCATCTCTGACCTCTCCCCCATCTCCCATTCTTGTGCAAAGGCCGGGCTGAAGGTGTGGGGATTCGTAACAGGGCGAGGATAAGGAATGGGGTGGACAAAGGAATGACCCTCCCTGCTCCATGAGCAGAACTTGGTTCAGGCTCTAGGGAACCCGAAAGTTATACAATTCCCGAGACTCTCTTTAAGGAACAGAAACTTAAATGAAAAAATATGTCACAAGCATGGGTATTTATTTAGGATAAATATATATAAATGTATAAGTCATAACACATGATAAATTTGTACATGTCGATAAAAGCAGAAACATCACTGCATCCAGAAAAATTATTTTATTTGTCTATTTATTATCTCTCTGACAAACCTATAGGAAGTTTCTTTTCAGACCTTTTAGCTACATTTTATTTCACTACTTTTTTCACAGGATCACAGTTTTGTAATAAATAGTATTCCTAGAAAGAAGAGAAATAGCTCCTTTTTGTTGTTGATTGGGGTGTTTTTCTATTATTACTCATAATCATGCTTCATACAGCTGGTGGAGTTGCAGACATTCTCATGGTGGTCACACACTGCTACAGGCTTGTACCCTCTGAACACAAGAATTTTGATGCATTTCACTTAATAAGACTCCTACTTTTAAAAGAGAAAAGTGTGCAGCATTTAAAATTGTATAACCTGTACTTTTGAGTATCCTCTTGTTGGTAGTCAATTCCATTTTGAGGCATTGTCCTTGAGAACCATGTCAGGGACATATAGTTTTACTGATCTAACAATCAGAAGATTTCCCACGGGTGAGCTTCCACCATTGCACACCTTACATCTTGTTTCTCCCTCATGCCCACGTCTGCCCAGGGTTGAGCAGCTAGAAAACACTGTAGCTCCTGCAGAGATATACAGAGTGCGGGGAGGTCATGTGTTTCTTGAAGTCGTTTCTGCACAGGGAGGAGCGATGCTTTCATTCTCCATGGCAGCGACTGAAAACTGCACTCAGTGCAAACTCAGATTCCCTTGGATGAATCCCCCAGATAGTTAGGCCACTGGAATGCCACTTAACACAAAGGGACATGTGATGGAGTTGGCAATGGGATAGAATCAATAGTCGTCCTAATTAATAGCAGGTGATTAAGTTGGCTTTGACAGTTTTAGAAGAATGCATCACCCTATAAACACGTTGTAGCTCTCTTCCCCGGGTCTGAGCAAGAGCAGTGTTTCAGGGGGGCCTTGAGCCTTGAGAGGAGATTGAAGGGAGGGCAGGGGGTGAGGTTTTGTTTCATGAATGATATGATATGTTGGAAGTTTGAAGACTGCAATCTATTCTATTGACAGAATCAAAGTCTTGCCACACCTTCATTGGACATGGATCAAGAATGGATATTTTACTCTCTGTTCTCCAGTCATCTGGCGTTCCCCATTATCAGACCCTCATCAAGTTCATGATGTCATTAGAAAACCGTTTTCTTCAGTGTTTTCAGAGCTGTGAGTCTATTTAAAGGCCATGATATGATGAGTGGGATGCCTGTGTACTCCTGCTCCTCTGATCAAGGAGCATTTATTATTGAGCCAAATGTGTCTCTGAGGATGAGTTTTGTCCCAAGATCCCGGTAGAACTTCTTCCCATCTCCACTAGACATGAACAGACACTGCTCTCTCAGGAAACATGACTAAGTTAAAATGAACTACCCCAGGAGATACAAGATTTATGATCTCTCTTTATAATTGTATTATTGTTGCCTTTGTCTACAAGCCCACACTCACTTGAAGGTCTCTTACACACTGTGCCCTCCACCAGTGTCCTTCTGTCCCGCTCTCCTTCCCTGACCGTCATCACCGTCTGTCTATGGGTTTTTACTGGGGATTAACTGCTCATTTATTTCATTTCATTTATTCCCCATGTGAGTGAAATCATCCTGAGTTTCTCTTTTTCTCTCTCAGTTGCTTCATTTAACGTGATGCCCTCCAGTTCCATCGAGGCTCTGCACACAACTGCCCTTGATTTAATGAACATTCACAGAACCCCTACTATGCTGTGAGCTTCTGCAAAGCAGTAGAAAGACAGTGTTGAGCAAAAATGAGAAAGCCTGTGAAAGGCTTTGACATGAACCAAAAAGATGAGCGGGTACCCTGCCTGGCTGCTTTCTCGCCCTCGTCGCCATCTTTGCTGTCTTTGAGCTATTTATAGTCTGTCAGCTGTGGAAAACAGACACCAGTGCAAATGGCGTTTGTTCCTGGAAAGGCAAATTATGTCCCATGGAATGCAATTGAGTCTTGTCCTGTGGATATCCACCGGTTTCGCCACTTTTGGTTCTGTTTGCACATATGTCTTACTTGGTCAATATCCTACTGGTTCTCTCATTAATATCAAGTGCGCATAAAAAATCTTCAGATGTGTTCATGTTCTGTCTGTAAGAACGTCATAATTTTCCTGTTTTTAATCTTCTCTCCATCAGTATCACCACCTGGGGCTTCATGGAGGTTACAACCTGCAGACAGGTGACAACTGCATTGCAGGAGCCCTGAGAGTCCATTACAGGAGACCTGCTCTTGTCTATTTGATCAGGGCAGAATCTACCATAAAAGTGACGTTGGCATTGATCAAGGAGCTCAGAGGTAAGACAGGAGGACAGAAGAGTTCAGGAGCAAACCAGCCTCTCCTGAAAGCAGCTGAAGATCATTTCTCCCGGAAGGAGATTGGTGGTCCCGGGGAGGCTGGCTTTTGGACAGGAATTCAGAGAATCTGCGAGGTTTGGCAGCGGCCGTTGTCTGTGCTTCACAATAAGAGAGCCTGCTGGTGAGCCATCTTCAAGTGGGCTGGTGTCAGGGGCTTGGAGGGAGGGGAGCCCAGGACCAGGGCTGGAGGTTGTCACTCAGTCGCCTTTCCTGGGACAAGTGTTCACACCACTTGCTTTGATGATCAGTCAAGCTGTCTCTTATGAAAGGTGCTGACTCCAGGCCCGGTCTGGAGGGATGCATTTCAGAAAACAGTGGCATCATGAAAAGAGAAGGAACCTGGCTTTTCTCCACGATCAGCCCAGACTTTTAAACCTGTTTTCATCCAACCTCCTGGATATTTAATTAGCATCATTTCCTGACATTTTATTCTGGAACTGGACTTCAGGCTATTCCTGGTGCAGACACGTTTACAGGAATCTGGCATCTGTCTGTTTCTGCAGCTCATCTATCCCAGTGTCATCTCAGAGTGGCTTTTCCATCTGACCTCATCTGAAATAGCAGCCTGTCCTCAGTCTCCGCCATCTCACCCCAAAGTTGCAGGGGTGACCAGCTCTCCTCCAGTTCCAAGAAACTTTCAGCTGAGATCAAGGAGTGGGGTTAAGGGAAAACATCAATTACAATGTCTCCTCATGTTCTTTACAAAGAAAAACAAAATCATTCAGTTGACTCGTCTGTTTTTGTTGTAAAACACTTCTTTCTAAGGAGCTCACTCCACTGATTGGACTGACTCAAAAGGAGCACAATCCAGAGAAGAAATTCTAGTGACAGATGACGGCGACTCTGGCTGCTGCATATTTATTTGTGAGGACTTGTCTTTATGGATCTGTGGAAGACTCTGGACCCTAAAGAATCTGTCTCAAATATTGTTGCTGGGGCTGCAACTTCCATCTTTAAGCTCCATTGGCTGGTTCTCAAATGGTGTTTAATTAAAGAAGCATGACCATATATGCATCTGATGGTTTATTGGCACAACTCAAATCTATTTTCAGAAAGTTCACTGTTTGGCCTTACCAGGTACCAAGCTGAAGGCTTCTGTCCGCCAAGAGTGCACATCGGTTATGCGTGCACTCTTGACGAACAGAAGCCTTCAAGTTGTAGGTCTGGTGATCTCAGCATGTCTCGGTGTTGGTACCTGTGTCTGATTCTAGAAGCTACTGTCCTGGATCTCGTGAGGTGGTTTTCCTGTTTACATTCTTGGTTAATTCACAGTCAGTGCTTTGAAGGGGTAGGACCACTCACATTGTGTTGAGTTCTGAAAATGATTCTCAACCAGTGTAGCAATCTGCCTAAGACTTTGATCTTCACCCTCTCTGCACGGTCACAGGCTACAAGCTTCAAGAAAGCCCAGCTTATCCCCCCATGAAGAGACTCTGATGTGCTTGCTCAGCATCAGGCCCCTGCAGTCAGAGCCAAGAACCACTGTGCTTAAGTTCACTAAACAAAGATGGGATTTTTCACTCACAGTCTTTGAATCAAAGTCCCTGAGTACCATCCTGGGGACAGGGACTCAGATCCAGCTTGAGTCTGGTGGGTTGTCCTGTGGACAGATTACACACCTGACCTCCGGTCCCTTGGCCTTCCATTGTCATCCATCACCATCTCCTGGGCCTTTGTCCTTCTAGCCTCTGGATGGAATGGACATGCTTGCATCTCTGCAGTGGGGCATCCTCTGTCGGGTCTCCAGGCTGATGTCCATACTCCGCTTGTGAAACACATGCTCTCTCCATTCACTAGACCAGCTGCTGCTCATGTGTGTGGTTTCAACACCAATGTTAGCCCGAGAGGAAGGTCACCTGATGTTTCAACCAGAGCTGGTGCCCCCTGCCCAGCTCTCGGCCTCTGCGGCATTGTAGCACCTCCTCCGGTTGTCCGCATTAGATTATATTGTGATGACCTTCATATCTACACCTGCGATGACCCTCAGATCGACACATGCGATGACCATTAGATCTACACCTGCTTATGCTTCACCAAGAAGTACAGTGGTCAGGGTTCACAAATAAAATACAGCATCCATTTAAGAGTTAAAAAAAGAAAGAAAACCTTACAAGAATCTTAAAAATACAGACTATGCAGTTACCTTTGAATTGCAGATAAAAATAATTTTAGTAGCAGTGTGCCCCAAGGCTGCATGAGACACATGCACAAATAAATGTATATATATATATGTGTGTGTGTGTGCATGTATATGCATATATATATATATATATATATAGTTTGTATAAAATCCAAATCTGACTTTGAAGTTTATCTGGCAACCCTACTAGAAAGCCTTTCAGGATATAGGGCAGGTCTTTGAAAAGCTCTTTATGTCCTCCCCACCCCAAGATTCCATGAAGCTCATACTAAGAGAATAAGACCTCAGAGATTCACATTACTTAAAGGATGGGCTGCAGCCACCTAACTATAAATATTCAGAAGAGAGAAACTTTGTAACTCATTAAAACAAAGATTCCTGGAAACCATCTAGGCTTAATGAATTGGGACTTCAAAATTTTGAGCAAAGGTTTAGACAGCACTGTTAATCAGCAGCTTGGCCAAACCTGATACACACTGAAATCTGAGACTCCGTGCCAAAGAAATCCCTTTCTTTGGTGTGGATGCGAGGCCCGTTGTCAAGTGCATGGAGGTAGGAAAGGTCCAGAGCTGTTTATTCTGCCATCTTTGTTTCATCCCTTTAAGCTGAGAGCGCCTCCCGATGGAATCTATTTCGCGTTCTGTTCTATTCCTATTTACTTGCACAGTGCCCAGCACTCAGCACTCTGTGGCTGCACAAAAAGTAAATTATTAAAGTCTAATTAGGATCAGAGTCATGTCACACACAGGTGCTTTTCTAACACAAATGAGATTTATTCTGGCGCCCCCTGTGGGTCAGCAGCTGCAGTGCAGGCCATGTACAGCCCAAGGACCTGAATTTGAGGCCTGGGGCGCAGGGAGGAAAGACAAGACGCATTTTGCATCTATTAGGTGGCAACCAATGTGTGAGGTGTTGAGAGCACTGTCTGGGAAAAATAGGTGAAGTTTCTCCTCTTATCAAAATCACATCTTATTTGGAAAACATAGGCAATAAACAAAAGAATTTATTTGTGAAAGTGAGAGACGCAATAGAGAAAATAAAGTTGAGAACTGGTGAAGGCCGTTTGCAAATTTTGTTCAGATATCCTCCCACTGAGCAGGCATACTCTGATAACACAGCAATCTCCCTTTATCCACAGTTTTATTTTCTGTAACTTCAGTTACCCCAGGTCAATCATGGTCCAAAATTATTAGGTACAATTTTATATATACATATATAATATATGTATTAGGATTAGATAGTATGTACAGAAAGATATTCGCCTATGTCCATATATACCCATACATCTATGTATCTATATACAGACAGAGAGAGAGACCACTTTACTCGACTTGTATTACAGTATATTGTCATAACTTACTCTATTTTATTTTTAGTTATTGTTGTTAATCTCTTACTGTGCCTAATTTATAAACTAAACTTAGCATAGATCTGTGTGTCTGGGATAAAACAGAATCTACAAGGTTGGGTGCCAACTGTGGCTTCAGGTACCACTGGGGGTGACCCCTGCAGACAGCAGACAGCAGGGAAGACTCTTGTACCCTTCACCCTCTTCTCCTTGGCTTTAGAGGTGAGTGGACAAACCAAGAAGAGATGAAGCAGAGACTGCCACCAGCCCAGGCTGATCTAAAAGGTTCTCGCTCTTACAGTATGTGTAGAAGCCAGAGTCATCGCTGTGCTCGCGTCTGAAGGCAGAGTACTGCATTCACCTTGGGACCGCAGGGAGATGCAGAGGACAAGGGGTCAGACCTAGGTACTGATGACGTGACTGAGCATCGAATTTACCAACTGGAGAATCATTTGCTTATCATGTAATGTAACACATCTGTATTTTTTAGATTGATTTGGGTTGGCTTCTACCGAAAGCAAACTGACTAATGGAATGGAATAGAGGATGCTGGGTGGGCAGGGTTGGGATGGGCCTGAAGAAGACCCCTCTGATGTGGTGATGTTGAGCTGGAGGTTTACAAGATGAGAAAGAACCAGTCCTCTGAATATCTGGGAGCAATAAGTGCAGCAAAGAGAAATCCACAGAAAAGTTCTGAAATTGGCAATGAGTTTGCTTTATTAAAGACTTGAAAGAATGGCAAACATTTCTGGGGAGTAGCTCATGCTGTAATGGTCCATTTAAAATCCCAAAGATGAAGGCAGGGCCCAACGAGAGGCCGATTCATGCCCTCTTCCCCAAAATGACAATGCCTGAATTTCTAGAACCTGTGAGTGTGACCTGATTTCACCAAAAGGTCTTGCAAAATGTGATTAAGCTGAGAATCTTGAGAGGAAGACATATCCTGGGTTATCTGGTGAGCCCAACGTAACCATAGGAGTCCCTCAAAATGAGGTTTTCGTAGGCAGTGGGAGGATCGGAGAGAACAAGAGAAGGTAGTTTGGTGACAGGAACTGAGAGGGGAAGCTTTCGTGGTGTGGGGTCCACAGCCAGTGGAAGGGGATGATGGAAAAGACCAGCACGTAGGCCCTCTGGAAATTCCAAGAGGAAGTGAGTCAGTCAACACCTTGACGTTAGCTGATTCTGGACTTCTGATGTCTGCAACTGTAAGACAGTAAATACGTGTTGTTTTACAGCCATGGAATTTGTGACAACAATCAGAACAACAGGACACTAGTATAACAGGGTACCTTGTGTCATGAAAAAAGTGCATCCCTGCAGGATTCTTGGACAGGGAGTGATATCACGTAAAGTACAGAAAGTTGGCTGCACCAGTGGATTTGGGTGCAAGAAAAGAGTAGAACCAGATATTATTGCATAGCTGGAGAGGAGGTGTTTGTGGGTACAGATGCAGAAGTGAAGGTACAACAAGCCAGGGATCCACCATTTCCTTTTGTTAACAGTTCCATAACCTCAGGATACACGGATATTTTTTAAAGGAGACGGTGCTGGTCAACTACCAAGGGTTTCCTGGAGCTGAGGGAGTTTCTGGGCTGTGGGACTTTAGTGCTAAAATTGGGGCATCCCCAGGCAACCTGGATGAGTTGTCACTCTGTTGAGAAGTGAGTGATTTGGAGTTACATGTAGGAGACACAGAATTTGCTGGTTTGTTTTAGGTGAGAGATAGAGGATTTGAATGATCCCTGATTTGTGCAGAGCATCGGAGGGATGATATTTCCACTGAAGAAATTGCGGGAGATGGAGTGAAAAGCACATTGGGGGATTATTAGAGAGGCCGGTCTGGACACCTGCTATTGGGAATTGGAATGCCTGGAGGAGAGATGAGGTGAACAAAACAACATGGGTGCCACAAAAATTGACTAATTCCACTTCGCCATTTTGCTAAGCACCAACCCTGAAGCTATTTGGTCCAGAGACTGTTTTATTTCATTTGAAAGAATCCTAACAGCAGCTCCATCCTTACAAATTGAGTTTGTCTTCTAAGGTGTTTGCTCAAGCTTTACAAGAGGCTTAATCAGTTTCACATGAATTAATGACGGCTATCAAATGGGGGGCAGGAATGAATTACAAAGAAATACTTATTGCAGAGTTGGAGTGACAAGAGTCCACAATGAATAAAGTATATTTGTATTTATGTTACATAAACCAAAAGATGATACTGTGCGGTGACACACACTTTTTGATAAGAAACATGAACAGTGTTCAGTTAGAAGAAGGCTGAACACATTTCTTAATGATGTCACTGGCGTTATGCTCAGGAACACCATTTGCAATAAATTGTGTTCCATTTGTATGCGTGCAGTGCAAGGAGAAAGTGCTGTATTTTGAAAATCCTAATGTACTCCTGGGAACACAGGTTAATGTCATCTGCTGCTTAAAATTACTCCTTGGTTTCCAGCACTTGCAATTGTATTAAGACTTATTATGTACTCTTTTCATCAAGGTAATAATTGCTATAGATTTACATATTCTACCCTAAGCAGAAACATGGATCCTTCTGGGCTTTTCAAAATGGGAATTATGTATATGAGATGTGAGGATAAGATATACATACATATACATATATATATATATTTCTGTTTATAAAATTAATATTTTTACTTATCAAAAGATGGTAAGACAAGTGAAGGTAAAATTACAAAATTAAAAGTTATCTATGTTTTGGGTTGAAGATACAAAAAAAAAGAAAAGATTTGCCCCAAATCTTATTCCCCTGAATCTTTGAATTTGACCTTATTTGAAAAACAAGTTTTTGTAGATGTTATTAAGTTAAGGATCTCAAGGAGTGGACCTAAAACGTAATGACAAATATTCCTCCCCCTGCCAACTTTTTTTTTTTAAAGACAAGTCACAGGTAGGAATGAAGGTGAGTAGGCAGGTTAGGCAGGAAGGAGGAGGAGGAAGAAACATTTATTTATTTTATTTCGTTGTTTTTCTTGGTTGTTCTCTTCAAGCCCTGAGTCTTGAAGCTGGGTCCTTGGGATGTACGTAAACTGCATTCAGTGGCCTTAACCACTAGGCCACCAGGGTGTGCCTGACAGGTGCCCTTAAAGAGGGAAAGATTTGAGATTTAAGACATAAGTATAGACTCTGTGGCAGCATTTATCCAATTAGATACACACCTGAGATACAGAGAAGATGATGTAAAGACAGAGGCAGAGATTAGAGTGATGGGTCTGTGAGTCGAGGAATGCCAAGGAATACCAGTGACCACCAGAAGTCAGGAGAAACGCATGGGGCGGATTCTCTCCAGAGCTTCCAAAAGGATAGCAACTTGATTTCCAGCTTGCAGCTTCCACATCTGTGAGATAGCAAATCTGTGTTGTGGAAGCCTCCAAGCCAGCAGTTATTTTCCATGACAGCCCAGGAAAACAAATCCAATCTGTATTTCTGCTAACTGGAGGAAAATATTATTGACTTCTATCTGAGACCAAGATGTGGTATATGAGGCAGGAGCTATTATGAATCCTATTGTGTGAGTGAAGAAACTGAGAGAAACTAAAAATTTCAAAGCATAATAGTTGATTCCTGTGAGATAATTGACTGTATAATAATTGATTTTCAGTGTAAAAATGGATTCAGTGAAATTAATTGACTCTGTGAAATAACCATCTCTCTGTGTAATAATTGACTCTAATAATCAGCTCATATGTAATAATTGACTCTGTGCATTACAACGCTCCCTGTGTTAGAATTAACTCTCTGACCATAAGCACAAAACTACAAATTCTTGGATTAGAAGAAATTACAGTAAGAGCCAAACTGCCTTCAGTGGCAGGTGATAGAAAGCCAGCTCAAGCAGCTTTAAGACAGCGGGAAGAAGAGGAAGACACCACAGGCTCACACATGTGGAAGGTCTAGAGATGAACTGCTCTCAAGCTTGACCAAGCCCAGGGTTCAGCTGAGGTCCTCAGGGCTCTGTGCCTCTTTTCCTGTGGACCTGGGTTGACTTCGTGTGCCTCCATCCGGCACAAGGTGGTAAAATAACTGAGTATCTTGGGCTTCCATGGCATTAGAGTGTCCAGTGGGAGGACATACCAGAAACCAACTCTTCCTCCAGGATCTGGGTCACTTCCCCAAAGAACTCAGGCAAGTCCACAGCTGGGACAGCGGAGGTGGACACCCTGGTTGACAGGTACCTCAGTACCACCGGGTTGGCGGTAGCTCATTATCATGAAAGAGTAAAGAACAGAGTAAATGACAGATGTCTCCTCTTGTTCTCAACCTGTGAGTGGTAGCCTCCCAACGAGTTCTTTTTTTTTAATTTATTTTTAAATGGTCATTTTCTTGAGGTAACTTTGTTTTACAAATAAAAGCCAACTCCTATGTGCAGGTTCCCCATGTGTGCAGTTTCCTCATTCCTCGGATATATATCAACAACGCTGCTCCCCACCACATCACCCAGTGTCCTTCACCAGTGTCCTGTGGGCCCCGCCACCCCAGCCAGTTCTTTAGCCCTTAGGCGAGGAGCCATTTACTCACTTCAGAACAAGTGAGTAATATCTTCATTACATGTGACTCACTTTCAAATAAGCGTTAAACGCTCTTGTTTAGACTATAACGTCAGGTCATGGAAAACAGCAAGCTCACAGTGGTGTTTCATCTTTCTGAATTTGTTAATCAGTGGCCACTAAATCTACAGATACTATTTGTAAGGCCGCATAATAGAATTTTCTTTTAAAAATTTTTCTTAACAATACCTACAAAATCTAGAGGCAACATTTTAGTTTTCCGAGTGGGTTTTCCCTGGATGGATATGTTTCAGTCAAAGTTTGATAATGGGGGTACGAATTTGGGGTGAATGCCTAAAACTTGATTTTTCAGATTAGAACTAGGAAAAGGAAGCCTAGAGAAAGACTTGTCTTGAAACCCCTCCATTTCTTTGTTTTGTTCACCTCTGCTTCTGCCTTCCAATTCCAGAAGAAGCATTGCTCCTATGAAAAGCCTTCTTCTGATTTTCTGATTAGGTTTTTAATTTCGTCTCTTATGCTCCATCCCCTCAACTCATCTATGTCACAGGAACCAGCACATCCATGTTCCCAGGTGACATTTTGCAGTCTGTCTTTCCTACGAGTCTCTCAATGCTGGGAGGACAGAGCGGAGAATCTGGTTTGATCACTGGTCCCTAGGGGACCTGGGATGGAATAGGAAGTCACTAAAGAGTTGCTCAGTGGTGAACTGGAGTTCATAAAGGCATGAACACCAAAAGGTAATCACAGGGTCCAATCTATGTTTTTCTCAGAACACAGAACATGAAAAGACAAAGAACTCATATTCTGGTGTTCTCAAGAAAAACGGTGCTAAAAGGCTGTATTGCGTGACAGTTCATAGGCAATTTTAGTTTGCACCAAACATGCATTTGGAAGGAAAAAAATGCCACCAATCAGAGATGGAGGGAGAGAACTCCAGGAGAGGGGAGGAAGGGGTATTTCGAATAGGCTCTGCTTTGGAGGACTTCAACACGCTTGTCTGATTTAGAAGACAAAAAACTATATTGCTACATGCAGAAGCAAAATTTTAAGTGTGATCAATAGAGAATCCATCAGGAAACAGCTGCTCCCAGCAGTTTCAGTGGCGAGCACAGCCAGCAGGTTAGCAAGTTAGGGATGGAACACTATCTGCTAAGGTCTGTGCCAGGCGGTGGATATCTTCACATCCACTCACCCTGCCTCCTCGTCGTTCATCTGGAGGGGAACAGCTCTTCCTGGAGAGGAACCCACTCCACAGAACGGACACCAGTCCTGAGGCTCAGTGGACACATGGCCCAGTCGGGGAGTCCTCTCCTTGGTCACAGTCATTGGCTTTGAGGTGGACATGTGACCTGAGCTGAACCAACTGGAACCTTCTCAGCGACCTCTCTACCAACGCTAAGGTGAACACCACTCTCACGGTGGGCTGAGCTCTAACGCATGGGTTTGGGGGAGGCCAGTGAGCATCATGCCTGCTACCTGAGGGGACTCACCTGGAGAAATGCAGACAAATCTGTGCCTGATTGTTTTCTCTGGGCCTCTGGGCCTGAGTCAACAATGTCCTGGGTCTTATTATTGCTTGGAGCCAATCAATGCTTTTTTTTTTTTTCCCCTTTCGTTTTACATCAGCTAAGTTTCCATCACTGGCCTCTGTAAAAATAGGAGGTTTATTTCATGTTAATGTGGACTTAAAACATGTTTTGGGCTGGATGAGTGAAGCTTTACGATGACTTAGGGTGAGAGGATGCACAGCTGTCCTACGCAGGACTCATCTAAAACAGGTGCTCTCCTAGTTTCGCCCACATTTTAGATTTCCATCTGATTCTCTAGAGTCGCTGAGTGACCCATAAAGCAGTATAACCAGACAATGCCTTCCAAAGGCCTCCTGAAAGCATGTGTTTCTATAAAAGCTGAGAAAGAAAGTGGGACATTTTTCATGTCTCCGGCAGCTCCATTATGATGCATTTGGACATTTCTGATAAAATTATGAGGCATAAAAAGTTTGAAGCATTGAAGATTAATTTTCCTCCATAAATATATAGATCATAGTCAAATTCTCTATGACTCGTTTTGCCCTGAGCGAAAAATATTTCCAGTGTAATTTCCTAGCGGATGATGGCCCGGCATTGAAAAAGGCTTCTGTGGATTCCAGGTGTCAGGTTAACTTTCCCATCCTGATGAATCGAGCAGAAACTGCTGTTACAATGTAGGTTTCTGTTGTTTTTAAGTTAAAAATAAAGTTGGGAGCTGGTACAGAAGCAAAATTAAAGTAAAAGAAAACAAATAACCCATATCTCTTCTGTTCTGTTTAAATATTAAAGTGTCAGCTGCAATTTTGAAATGACAACAAGAGGGTGGCTGGGCTGGAAAAGTGTTTCATTTGTTGGGTGTCCACACTGCCTGAACTGCCATTTCCTCTCAGGGTGGTTTTCTGGTGCCCGAGCGCCCGAGCTCTGTGGTCTCCTCCAGGTGGAGAGGTAAGCACACCCGGCTTGGTTTTGATTTCTCCTTTGGGCTGGTGTTGATTTCTTCTTCCCTGTCCTCTCTGAATGCAATTTAGTTTCTTCCTGGAGTTCAGGCTGAGGTGCCCCATGCAGCGGACCCGCATTCTGGTTAGAATTGCAATTTCTTCCTGATGACCTGGTTGTCTGATTCTCCGTGGGATTCCCGAAGGCCGGAAAGTGAGTAGCTTGGCACAGGGCCCTGGGGACTCAGGTGGCAGAGACTCCAGTTGAAGGATCTGAGGGCATGGGCTCCAGACCCTAGGCAGGGTGAAAGCCAAAAAAAACAAACAAAAATCCAACCAACAAACAACTAAATATCCTTCTTCCTTCCTGTTCTTTCCTTCTTTCCTTCTTTAAATGTTTCCTCCTCCTCCTCTCTCTCTTCCTTCCTCTCTTAAAAAAAATGAAAAAAACAAGCGAATGATATAAGTACTTCCTCACCTGGGCTCATAAAGATTCCCAACTGAAAAAAAAGCCTCTCTTCACACTTCAGTTCTTGCATACTGTGGGCTATTGATCTGGATAGGTGTGTCTTTGCTGGGAGTTTCTAGACCTGGTGACACCACAGCAGGTAATCAGGTGTATTGTTATCCAGCTGAGCTCTCTCCTTGTGTGATTGAAGAAAACACGGAGGAAGGTAAAGAGATAGTGGAACTCTGCTCTTTTGAAAACTAGACCCAGGGTAGGATTTGAAGAGCCAGAGGCTTGAGAGGGAACAGAGGGAGTTGCTGATGTGACCAGACTGCAGTAGAGAGGCAGGGTGAAGAAGCCGAGTGGGTGGTGAGGACAGGTGGACAGGAAGACAGCAGGTAGACGGAGGACGGAAGAGCTGGAGGACTCACGGGCACTGGAGCAGGCAGATGCCTGAAAGAAACGTGGCGGCTTCCCGGAGATCATCACCGGCAAAGGCTTTATGGCTTCCGTTTCCAGTGGAACTTATTTTTTCATTTCCTTCATTTGCTTAAGACATTTTCTATCCTACAATTTTTTTTTTGGTGGTGGGTGGGGGGCTAGGGAGTGGGGGGAAAGCGGAGCCCAGCTCTCAGAGCAGAACACAGAACCTCCAGCTACCCTTATCCGAACCTCTCTCCCGTGAGGAGAGGGGCTTTCCACCGGACTGCTGGCTCTAGCACCAGGCCTTCTGTTGACCAGGGCAGTGTCAGATGTCTGCGACACCCCCGCTCTCCATGGGGGAAAGGCCGGCAGAGCCCCTTCCCCGGTGTGACAAACGAAACTGCCTCCAGGCATTGTCAGATGTGTCCCGGAGGCAAACTCATTTCCCTGAGACCCGCCTCTAGAGCGTGGCCTCAGCCAAACAGACGCCTGTTCTCCAGAAAGAGCGCCAAAGTGTCTGCAAGCAGACAGGACAACGCTGAGCTGCCCGTCCACGGCGGCCCAGCAGCTGCGGCAGCTGCAGGCGAAGCCAGAACCAGCTGCAGGGGCTTTGCAGGTAGATAGGAGTGTCCAGGAGGAGCGTGGTGTCTCTGCGCCTTCTTATCCATGATTTGGGCTGGAGACACAGGCTGCTCAGCATCCTCTTCCCAGCTCTCTACTAAGCCCAAGCCTCCACCTTTCGGGTGGCGATAAAGAGCCTGCCTTGTCTTTCAATGAGCCCTTTTGTGCTTCCGTGAACCCTGACCCGATTCTGCCATTTAAACTAAGACCCATAACAAGTAGACCGACCCTGACGTCTTCCGAGACAAGAGCAAGACCCGAGGATGGCCAAGGAGCGGGGTCGGAGATCATGATGGAGTGAGAGCCACCAGCTGGATTCAGAAATAAGGGCCCAGAGACTCAGAATAACGTATGAGCCTAGAAATGATCTCCCAGCATCCTCTCACCTCCACCTTGTCTCTGACTTCGGGGAACAGGCGAGGAAAATGCTGGCTGCCTCGGCTCTGTCTTCTGAAGCCTGGCGTTTGCAGACAGAGGCTTGAGAGCTGGTGAGTTGAGGTACTTAACCACTTGGGCTAAGACTTCTCACAGACAACCTGCAGAGGGCTTCCAGAAGCACAGGTCACGTATAGGAAAGCCGTGCGGAGACTCTCCTTCCAGCTGGCTCAGCATCCATTTCTCTTTTGCTGTTTTTTTGTTCCATCCCACCAATTTTTTCTTCCTTAGGGCAATCCCTGGCTGCTTGTGGTTTCAGTGGGGTGGGGTACCGGGGGCTTCAACCTCCTCCTATGAAGACCTGCAAACAGACCCAGGTCAACCAGTGACCATTTTCTGTCTCTGAGGCCACAGTTATGGACTTAAGGGTGGTCTCATAACTCTGTGGACATTTGCTGAAGCAAGCAGGAAGAGGTTGAGTATTTCCAGGACAGTTCCTGACGCTGTGAATGCATATGTGGAGCTTCTGGCTGTGAGCCTGGGAGGAGATCTGAGGATGGGGGAAGGAGAGGAAAGTGCAGCAGAGAGAAGAGAGTGAAAGATAGTTTGGATGTCAGCACTTTAGGCTCATCCAACTACTCCTTAGGCTGGTCCGGCTTTGAAATTCCCAGTGCATCCCTCTCCTCGGGCAGCCCCTTAGCTGGGCTTCTGTCTCCTGCAAGAGAGACTGAATCACATGACCCCTTAGCATAGAATGAGCAGGCCCCACATCCATACCCGCAGTAAAACCAGGGTCTGCATTTGAAGTGCTGATCATGATGATTGTTCTTTTATTTCTGTTCCAGCATCTCATACAGACGACATCTGTAAGCACGTATTGTATCAGAGCTTAATTGCACGAATGCACGCAGCCTGGTTTCAGGATATGATAGGATGAATTTCCATTTGTCACGGCTGTGTATTTGGGGCAGTTAAAATCTTGGGGGAAAGGAAGCCTCTTGCACTTCTCAAACACTTTATAGCTCTTCAGCTCTGCAGGGATGAAACTGTGTATCTCCAGGAAGGTTTCAATGCTTTCAGGGTAATGAAATGACAAATGACAAAGAGTGCCAACCTGGGAGTGTGCCTTGGGCTCAGTCGCAACCCCGCCCCCTCAAACACTGCACAACAAGCTCCCACATCATCTGTGGGTAGAGAGTGCCCATACTTAAAAGTCACTGCCAAAGGGCCCTCTGATCAATATCAACCCCCCGTTGCGTCTCTTCACATATTACATTAAAAAGACTAAACCCTTGGAGAGTTGTAAAGATGTTTTAGAACAAGCATATATTATGAATGCTTCATCGTTATTCCTTAGGATTTATTTAACATTTTATCCAACAGTCCCTTCAGATTTTTGATTGATTACTAGGCAAATTAGATAAGAAAACTCTTTCTGTAAGAGAATCTCAGGCAGCATCCTAGCAGGGGGGCGATAATGATGGAAGCCAGCCTTGATCTAACTCATCTTATGCCCACAACTGCGCTAAGCAGCTTCCCTGTACTGTTTCCCTCCTCGACTAAGGTATTGTTACCTCCATTTTACAGAGGAGGGACTGAGGTTCAGAAGTTTCTGGGTCAAGATCAGCGCTCCAGCAGCTGGGTCTGTATCCCCTTCAAAGTCTCTGATCTCCATAAATCCTACCTACACACCTGCCTCATGCTCACATCGCCACCACGAGGTGGGTGGTATTGTCTCCCCACATTGCACCAAGAAAGTAAGACATTTTCTGACATGCAGCTGGGAATGGCAGCACCAATGCTGATCCCGGACAGCTGGGATCCACGGTCCACAGGAAGAAGGCAGAGCTGTAAGTAGTTAAAGCAGCGGAGACAGATTTTATCCAGGACTATGGCAATAGGGGGAAGGAGATCTCTGCAGATGCAGGCTGGATTCTGAAGACAGCATAGCAAAGTGGGGATTTATAGCTAAAGAGAAAGGTGGTGACGCAATGGTGGGGAATGACTAAGAGGAGACATCAGGATCAGGGGACTTATGACCAAACCCAACTAACAGGATTCTTGCTGCAGGCAGATGGAAAATCAGATATCACCTGGGGGACTGTGGGGGAGACTGGGGGAAGGTGGGGATTGGCGGGGGATGGTGAGGGGTAAGGCACCAGATCAGAAATAGGTGATTAGGTTTTGAAAGTGGGGGTTTCTGGTTAAACTGACTTAGCAGGGTTCTTGCTAAACTGGATTTTGTAAGGAAGTACACGGATGAGTCCGGAGAAGGTTCAGGAGCCTGTCTAAAGTTGGGTCCAGCCAAGAGACTTTGTCCTTAGAGCCAGTGCTGGGCGCTTCGGTCATTCTTCCCTGAGCGTATCCTGACGCCTGGAGACCCATGTTACCGTGAAAAGAACTTTCCGGATCAGAAACACTGGGGAGCGGGGCTTGCATGTACACTGTCTTGGGGATTTACCCACCTATGCCCCCATGAAAGGTCCTGAGGCCTCTTTCAGAGAAGACTTCAGATCAAGATTATTTGACAAAGTCATTCAGAATGATTTGATTGTGGAACCAGCGTTTGGTTGGGTTTGTTGGGTCCTTCCTGTGACACCTGCTAACATATTGAAGGTGGCAAGGGGGTGATCTGGTTTTTGGTGTCTCCCCGGGACCCCTCAGACAACAGCACAGTGGGAAATTGACCTGATGCCCACATGTGAGACCCCAGGGTGGCAGGAAATGTTATGTTTCCTTGAAAATCAAATCACAGCAGTTACCTTGACTGGGTCCGTTTTTCTTTTCCCCGTGGACATAATGTACTAAACCAATCTCACACTCTTACTGGTGACTCTGTTGGATGCTAGAGAGCTGCCCCCAGCCAGCTGAGTCTGCATCTGGTTTGAGAACAATAAGACGCCCGTAGTTGTATTTTTCCATATTTCAACAAGCTTGCACATCACACAGATCACGGGCGCAGGTCTTGTTGCTTGGGCCGGTGGTCCTCGGGGGAGTCATTTTGCGCCCCCCAGCCCATCAGAGACATCGCGCAGCATCTGGGACCATGGGAACTGCTGCTGGCACCTGGTGGGTGGACCCTAACGTCCTGCAGCACACAGGTTCAGTCCCCGAAACCAGCAATTGTCGGAGCACATGTCAAGGGCGCCATGGTTGAGAAACACAGGTGCAGACGATGCTGAGATAACATGGAACCGCCCAGGGTCTTGGTAAGACGTGAGTTGTTGTCCTCATTTTAGGCAAATGATGAGATGATTCTCTGTTAATTAGACAAACTCTGATGCTATTATTTGCAGACTGGCCTTTCTCCACGCACCCTCGTCACACTGCCTTACTGCACGAGGAGCACGCTGACCGGTCACACAGCCCGGTGAAGAGAGAGGTGGGTGATTATACAGAGCTTTTCAGGTCAGGCCCAGAAAGACTGCCCTTCCCGCTACATCCTGAGCTTCCACTCGGTGACGTGGCCTCCCCAGCTTCAACTGGGGGCTGGGAAAATTCCTCCCAAATTCTCAGAAGGCAAAGGACATGTTTTCCTGTACACACGCATTGTCTCTGATCCACAGGAAAGTTCCTTCTACATAAACACCGAGTAAATAAACAAAAGAGCCCACATGTTTACACAGCAATTAAATAGCGGCGAAACGTAATTTTAGCATAAGAAGACATGCATCGTGGTTGAGAAAATGGTTCTCAGGCCCAGGCATGAGGATTTAGGCAATGGAACTGATATTTATTAAAGGTCCAGTATCGTCAGTCGCCTGGAACGTGCTGGGTCATTGGAGGTGAAGGTATATTTTCACAGAAGAAATAACCGAGAGCCAGAGACTTCAAGAAAGAGTTTGAGCACACACACAGCTAATAAGTTACAGTGCAGGATACAAAGCAAAGACAGATTTCAAAACCCACGTTCTTGGCATTCCATCAGCACTTTTCAAACCAAGCTGGTCACATGCTCCTCCTTTGCAGACCTTACTCAGAAACACCCCCCTGAGTGAAAGCATGGAGAGGTCTGAATCTAGTATTTCTCTCTTGAAAAGTCACGATGCCTATTCGAATCTACAGATATTAAATCATTAATATGAGAGTAGTGAATATCAAACATATTTAAAGAAACCTCGTCTTCAAGAGACCAAGTAGACCAATCAGATGAGAGGACCCTATATTTTCACTGCACATCTTAATATTCCACGCAATTGACTAAAATCTTTGGGAAGGTTGTTTTTTCACAATATTTCTGTTTTCAAGTTGGAATTTCATTTCTCACTCCTATCCACACGTGTAATATCTGATCTGTGCCTAAAGCCTGGCCTGCCTGGGGAAGCGGCCTGATGTAACCACATGGAGCTTGCAGAGGAGTTCGGAAATGAAGGCAGGTTCTCAGACAATGTCAGGACACTTTCATTCCTTGGATTTGTATGTATGTCATAGGTAACAGGGGCACTGAATTGATTCAGGGCTAGCACCTAGCTTTTGCCCTCTTTGCCAGAGCCAGTATGCGATGGCGGCTCTCTGCATCAGCTGGAAGGTGAGCTCAGCAGCCGGCTCCGCGGAGTATTGAACACCCTGCAGGAATCCTGGCGTCTGCCCAAAGGGAGACACCTGTCCGTGGGCTGTCAATTTACCACCTCTGAAGCTGAAGGAAGCTGAAAGAAGCTGTAGGTCATTTTCAACTCTAACATTCCCTGGTTCAATTTGATGTGAGAAATAAGATGAATTACATTCTCCTGCTTCTACTGATGAAGGAGATATGGTGGGGAGCAGAGCGGACCGATGACCCATGCATAATTGGCTAGGTCTGCTGTGGGCTCTAAACTCATCCAAGTACAAGCAAGAGATCTTCTGCGTGACCGCAGAGAAGCTGTAAGACCTTTGGAAAAAGGGGCATTGGACTAGGATCTGGAAAGGTAATCTCGACAGGAGAAATAACGTTGGTAGCCAGCTGACCAAATGGAGGTCTGTTTGAGGATGGTGAGTGCCTGGATGGAAGGGAGCATCTGTGCACTTCGGCCAGAGAGCAGACACAGGTAAAGAGGAAGAGATCTAGAACTAGAAGAGGATCAGGTGTCTCATCCTCAATGCCCACAGGGAAGTCGCTGATGAAGGGGCTGCCTGTAGTCACCCCCAGACTCTGTGCAGACCCCACTCTAGCAGATTACTTTGAGCTGAAAAACATGGCAGTCTTAGAGAAGGAGAAGCTTCAGCTGCATTCCAGAAATTCTTTTTCTTCTCTTAACCAAAGAAGCATGGCCTCTCCCTGACACCGACCCGTCCCCTCAGAGAAGTCACCACTGTCCCTTGTTACCTGGAGGAATGGACTGGGGGAAGGCCTTAAGATCTCAGAAGCACAGTTAACTGTGGGGTGAAGATAAGGCCACTCTTTCTGTCACATGAAGTCTCCCCTCCCTTTCTACTCCTGACACCCCTTACCACCTCCCTAGCGTAAGATTTAAGCCTGTTTCTTGGATGGAACATGGGACCTCCCTCAACATCAGCTCTCCCTGAAGCATGGGATTAAATTGTTGTTCTTCTGAGGCTGTTTTGGTGATTTCATCAACCCGAGAAGAACGAAATGGGGTAAAGGGAATTTTCCTTCTTGTTGCCTGCGATGGCACCCCGATGCTCCCACAGCAAACACACCTCATGGCGAGGACCAGCGTGCAGGTCCTCCGTGAGGACACACCGGGCAGAACAAGTGCAGGTCTCCAAGGTGGCCTGTGCTTGTCCTGCTGACGGGCTGCTTGTGGGCATCTGTCCCTGTTCATTCCCTCCCTGCCCAGGGCTCCCTTCCTGGGACTGGGCCTAATGAAATGTTTCCTATTTTAATTTCAGCTCTGCTGGGAGGAGCTTTTTATCTCAGCTGTTTCTCAGCCATCAAAGCCCACTCCACAGTTGAGTAGCTGCCCGCCCCCTCGCCAGTCCTGCCCTCCCCACAATCCTGCCTGGAGGTTTTAATTCAGAGTCTCAGAAGACAAGCAAGAGGACTGCTTTTGATTGATCCGTCAAACACAATCCCTTCGTGATTGTCTTCAGAGACTCAGGCTCCAGACATGAAAGATGAAAACAAGAGCTACCAGCTTGGTTCAAGATGGACGTGTGTGCTGGCTCTTTCTGTTCTTCCTTCAGCTTGGGAAGAAGCAAAATATAAGCTTTCTCTCTCAGCTCAATCAGTGCATTGTTTTCTCGTCTACCCGTCTTGTTCCATTTCCCCAGTGACTTTGAATTTATTTCGGAAGGAATAAAAAACAGCTAACACTTAGCGGGATTCCCGTGATCATTTTCTGTAAATCTTAGGTACCCTGGATATATTGATTCATTTATTAACCTCTGCTGTACAAAGTAGCTTCCACTGTTAACCCCCATTTCACAGATGGGGAAACTGAGCCACAGAGTGCTAAGTCATCTCCCCCAGCTCAAGCAGCTGTTAAGGAATGGAGCTGACATTTAAGATCACGGCAGGAAATAGGATGACAGAATTCCTGCCTTTTAGCGCCGTTCTGTGTTGGATCCCTGACATCCCCTCCCATTTTTTTTCACTGAGGTAACATTGCATTATAAAATTATACACCCTTTATTTGTGTGGCATTGTACATCAATGTCTGAACATATTGCATTAAATTTACCATGAACACTCTGATTCTTTCATCATCCAATTGACCCCTTTCCCTGGATTTACCCAACTCTCTTCCCCTTTACCTCCTGTAACAACTAATTTGATTCTGTTGTCTGAAAGTTCGTTTTTGTTTCATTTATTTATGTTTGTTTCTTTTCTATATACCACATGTGAGTGAAATCAAAGAATGTTTCTCTTACTTGATTTGACTGATCTCTCTAGATATAAATTCCACTAGGTCCCTCATGTAACAGTAAATGACAGGATTTCATCTTCTTTAAACTATATATTTGCAAATTATAGCTGAGCAGTATTGCATTGTGATATACCACATCATCTGTCAATGGGCACATAGGTTGCTTCCCACTCTTGGCTATTTTTATATATCACGCTGCAATGAACAGGGGGATATAACCATCTCTTCAAATTAGGTATCTTTGTCCTCTTTGTCTCAGAAGTGGGATAACTGGATCACATGAAATTTCCTTTTTTTTCAGGAAATCCATACCACTTCCCATAATGGCAGCACCAAGTTATACTCCCTCCAGCAGTGTGCAAGGGTTTCCCCATCTTTGGGATACCAGTCACTCTCAGCTGTGAAGTGCCTGATACCCCAGTCTTGGAGTGGCATTGGACATGCTGATTTCCAGCGAGGAAACTTACAACCTCATCACTAAAGTGTTTTCTTTGAGCAAAGTCTCTCCTGGATGCACGGATAAGGGCTGACTAGTGATTCATTGATGAAGGATAACAGAGTATGTGGTCTCATAATTGATGTCAACTTGGTGGAGGCCTCCAAGGCTGGCCTGAGTCTAGAAAATAGGCAAGATTCCTTTAACTTGGGGGCAGAGAAGAAGTGGAAGAGCAGAATAAAGAGTGAACAGCATGTGCCGGGAGGCACTGCCATGCAAGATGGGAGCTGAGCTCACGTAATTCACTGCCTCCAACTCCAGCCAAAGTCTGTGACTGAGAAAACATGAAGGGTTTCAATCAAATATGATGAAACTTTCTTGGATAAACAGGCTCTAACACACATCCAAACCTCCACCTGCAGTGGGACAGGGAGCCAGGAGTCAGCTGGAGAGCGGGAGGGTGGGAAGAAAGATTGAATACTGTGCAAGCCCCCACAATGGCACAGGAAGGATGGGCCTTGATGACAGTGACTGTTCTCCCTTATGTGATACAAAGAGCGTTCGTTCTCTCAGAAGCCATAGCTCTGAGAAGAGCATACTTCTTTGTGAAAGAGAAGATTTAGAAAACTGTCATTAAAAAAAAAAAAAAAAAACTTTTAGAAAAACATCTCAATAAAAAAAAAAATAGCTCATAAGAAAATTCAGCATGAGTGGAGCAGGGCTGCTTTAAAAAAAAAAAAGAAAAGAAAAAGGAAATATATCAGCAGGAATGAAGGCAAGCAGGCAGACAGGAAGAGAGAGGAGGAAAAAACACTTGATTTTTTCTTTAGTTGTTCGTGTTGGTTGTTCCCCCTCAAACCAGACGTGAACCTGGGTCCTTGGGACGCGGGTGGGCTGCACTCCTCTGGAGGCGGATGTTGCAGCCACTCCTCCACCAGGGCACAAGCAGTGCCTTTTAGGACATGTTCTCTCGCTCTCCAAAGACCCCAAAAGACCCCGCTTCATATATTTCCTCAGCCAACAGATGCTTTCCTCCTGCACTTTCCATGCTGATCAGAGGCCAGAGATAGACGCCTCCGTTTCCAGGGCAGTGATCATCGCCTCTTATTTCAGCCTGGCAGCCACACCTCAGCGAACTCCTTTATTCTCGTCAAGAGGAAGCACGCTTTGGAAGGGCGTCGGGGACCCTGGCCACCGCAGGCCCACCTGTCCCATTTAAAGGTGACCCAAGCTGCAGGCCGCGTGCCTTCTTGCTTTGTTTACTGAAAAGCTGAAACTACGGCTCTTTATGCACCGCCTTCCAGCTTTCAAAAGTTGGCAGCTGATTTCTCTTATTTTATTTTTTTGAACACATTAGGGGCCAAGCCCACACGCATCTGCACCTCAGATGTGTCCTGCCGGCTGCGCGCTGTGGACTCTGTGGGGAAGACGCTACAGGGCAGGAGGTGAGCAGGTTGTGAAGGTCCCTAAGAAGACCAACGAAGTGCAGAAGAAATCGCGACGTCGACATGCTCTCTGGGTTTCCTCCTCGCGGCCACTCACACCCCACGACCTGCCAGCCTTGCCCCAGAGACCGTCTGGGTCCGACTGGCAGCTCTTTAAGAGCCTGTGAACGAAGACTCACCAGGTTTGGACTCTGTGCACTCCTTTCTTGGAGAGAGAAAGAAAATGGTGTCAAAGCAGAAATTGCAGCCTAGCCCCTGGCGGAACATGAGCGATGCCTTTTGTTAAAGCGCGCATCTGATCGCGGGCATTTGTTGTTGTTTTTATTTCTGTTTTTCCTTCCGACTCTGGGACAGAAGGGATGAGCAGCAACTGGCAGTAAAGGACATCGCTCCCAACTTTGGGTGATTATGTTCGTTAATAATGATTGTCGCGTCTCTGTAATATTTGCATGATAAAATGCAGACAGCTGGTAGAGTGCTCCCGTGCGTGTGGTGTTTGTTAGGAAACAGAAGCAAGCTAAACGCTGATGAAATGTGGAATCTAAGCACTCAGGCTAAAAATAAAGTCGGCAGCCTTTAGGATGCCTGCGTGCCAGCAATTCTGGGCTGCTCTTCGAAGCCACTCTCCTTACTGTGGTGACATGCGTCTGCGCAGAGGCAGGACGGGGGTCCACTCTTCATGGGCCTGGCCCCTGGGGGACCCATCACAGAATCTCACCTGTTTAGAAATACTTCGTGAGAAGGCCCCCAGGTGTCCCTTCTCAGTCATAAAATGGGCTGCTGTCTTCGTAGCATCAACCATGAATTTGTTTTCCATGCAAATGAACCCACACACAACCAGGTGGAGAGAGCATGTGAATGCATGTGTGTGTGCGCACACACATATAATTTTGAGACTTAACGATGTGCAAAGAGTTTCATCTTCCTCAAGCTGTTATATGAGAATTTGATTTTTTTTCCCCCAGAAAATTCTGCACGCTTTCTTTTCTTGAACCTGCAGAATCGACGGAAATTTCTAAATGATGTACAAAGCAGTGTGTGTTTCTTGAGGCCAAACCCAGCAGCAGAGACACATGGAAGGATGCAGGAAGCGTGAGTTTTGCAAACGTGTTTTCTTGTGCTGTGCAGATTCTGATAATGGCCCTTTTCAGCATCCTTTTTCTTGTGGATCACAGCAGCCCTGGGTGGGAAAACCTCCATCCATCAGGGTGAACGCTGTGTGGTTTCGCTGCTGTCTGAGGATGATGGAAAGGGAAAGGCGTAACTGTGACTTGATGGCAGTGGTGTTCTTACCTGTCTGAGCTGCCAGGAAGGAATGAACTCTCCCACGGCCCAATAAGAGTCTTCTTGGTTCTTTTCCAATGTGTTCATTTCCGTGTCTCCAGTAGCAGAGATGGGAATGCGCTTTTCTGCTCATAGCTTTCTGCCTGTTTCAGGAAAGCCTGTCGTTGAATATCCCCCGGGGGGTCCTACCGCAGGAGAGTAGAACTGCAGATAGATGGAGCCTCCTGTGTAAGCCACACTGCTCTCTGCCGACACCCAGGGCCACCATGGGTCTGAGTATCGAGCTCTTCTTGCAAATTGGAATGATGCCTGGTGGGGCCGGGAGATCATCATCAGGCCTAGGATGGTCTCTGCAATTATCTTAATTGCTGTGAGCCTTTTCCTCATCTGAAAAAGCCAAGGGACTGCTACCTACTGCATCAGGACTTCGCGAAGATGAAAGAGAATGACGCTGTACAAAGTGGGAAAGCACAGCCAATACCCAGTGAGAACTAGATGCTGCTGCTGCTGCTGCCGATGATGACGATGGTTGAAAGTTAAGTCAAGCACTTTCTATGCATGTCAAGCGACCGAAAGGCACTTTCCTGTTTCAGCGTTACTCAGATCCTTGGAGGTGAGTCACATGATCATAACCACTTTATGGCTGGAAGGAAAATAGAGGCTTAGAGAGGAAGATACTGGCCATGGGTTAGAAAGCTGGTGGCACCAGGCTTCCAATCTAGAGCAGACAAAATAAAGGATATTGTCCACGTTGTAAATAAAGGCCCAGCACTGCTGTTATTAATAAGAGAAGTGGTGATAATGACTGGAAGTTTTACCTCCATTTTTGAGGAAGGGTGGAGGATGGAATTGGAGCATTAAACCCAGTTGAATTCCCGGGAGAGTCAGCGCTGATGGGACCGTTACCAGCGCGAAGATCTCCTTCGCAATCCAGCAGAGGAACATAAGAGCCTGAGTTGGGCAGCTTCACCCTAGTTTCAGAACCAAGCGGTCCAAGTGGTTAAGGACACATGAGTCACGTCTCTGAGCACGTTGCGCCTGGTGGAACGAGGCTGTGCCTGCAGGGAATCCGGCACAGATGCCATCTCCTCTCCCTGGCGTTGGGGTGAAGGGTAAGGGAGCCACAATCTCCCAGGGGAGGCCGGCAGAGATGGACTAGACAGAGGTAGTGCCAGAGCGATCATCTGCTCAAAAGGAACACCATCTACCTTGCCGGCAAAGCTTAAGAAAGTCTAGTGAAGGTGACACGAGTTTGCATTTCCATATTGGCTTTCCATGCGCGGCCTGACTGAACTGCAATGTGATGATGTGACGATGTAGGGATTCCGAGGTCGAGACGCATCCTTGCTCTCGGGGCTCCCAGCCCAGCACTGCTGTCCCGGAGGACTTCCCACGTCCAGGGACATGGGTCGTCTCTGCCTTGTCCACCACGGCGTTCCAGCTTTTGACATGTAGCAGGCGTAACTGATGTTTCCTTGTATCACTTCCGCTTTCACTTCAACTCGGTGCCTCTGACTAGCGGCAGCCACTGGAGACGCCACAGGTCTGGGCGATGAGACAGGGCAGTAAGCAGGGGTGAGAGGAGGCCTGTGCACTTGGCGTTTCTAGAAGGTGCTACAGTCTGCGGACTCCACCACCGCTAGCTGCCCGACCTTGGGAAAGGCAGCTAATGGTCTGAGTCTGGCACCTGCCTCTGTCAGCGCAGATGGTTATGATCAAAGAACTATGGCTTTGCCACGAGTGTGGGCTATTCCTACACCTCTGAGCAGAGTTTGAAAGAAGTTCGCTGACATGCTGGTGGCAGTGGCTGAGGCCCCTCGAGGATGCGCGGGTTGCTGCGAAGCCATGGAATCTGGAGGGACTCGCTCTGCTTTGAATCAGACGGAGAAGGAAATACAGAACCTATTTCCTAGAAGGGTGTCATCTGAGCTTCACTGTCCTCTGTGGACAGACGACCGCTCAACAAGAAGAGGGAGGCGACTCAAACAGAAGGGGTGTTCTGCTGAGTTGCAGAGTTTCGAACACAAATGGCTTGTTTGGGGAACCAGAACCACAGGGCTGAGCCTGCGGAGTAAGGAAAGCCGGCGCCCGGAGGCTGTGGGTGCGCCACGTATAGATCCAGCTGTGTGGAGGGAAGTGAGATCAGGTCTTCACATCAGAAACTAAACCTGGCTGCTCAGGGGAGTGGACGAGGTGGAGGAAGGCCTGGTGGTGATAGACCGAGCTCCTGGCTGGGTTCACAGCCATCGTGATGGCGAAAGGGGGTGGCTTTGAGAGGCAGGAAAGAGAAAATCCTGGCAGGACTTTCAAGGAAAGGTCAGTTAGGACTTTTACACGCAGGAGTCGGCACGAGGCCAGTGGTAGCGACGATGACAAGGACATCGGTTAACATGTCCACTGTGATTTCATTTTGCACAGGGCGTCCTGCCTTCAGTCCTCCCAGCAGCCCAGGGAACACCTGGAAGCTCAGAAGCGAGGGTGTGTGGCAAGAGCTGAGTCAGGCTCGGTGGGTCGCGGGTGAGGGTCTTGCTTGTGGCTGACGGCCCCCGTTAGGAGAAGGGGAACTTTATCCGCTAGGGCACCAGCGCAGCCCAGAGAAGAGCCTTGATGGTTCACAGCACGAAAGAACGGAGGAGACACAGTTGACGGGAGTCTCTCCCTGGGGGCCTGACTACAGCTGGACCCAGGCTGTACGCACCCTCGGGCCTCTCCTCCTGATGGAGCTGCCGTGCTGACCCCTGAGAGCACCGAATGACTGACTACCTGCCTCCCTCGTGTGCTTTCCTCGCTGCGTTTGGAGTGTGTCTTGCCGTGATCTTACTCTTCACGCACATTGTGTAGGAAAAGAACTCTGGCTTGAGATTAAGCAGGAATGGATTTGCATATCATTTCTACTCACTGGCTTTTAAAACGTTGCTTGTTTGATTTGGGGGGAAGGTCTGGAGAAGTAAGGAAACGTTTGGTATCTCCGTTTTATCCTCCTTTGTCAAAATTAGCATTATTCATCTCATAACATTTATGTCATGCTAGTAATAGTATGATATGGAGAGAGAGAGGAGAGGAAGAGAGAAGAAAGGGAGGGAGACAGAGAGAGACAGACAGACAGAGAGAGAGAGAGAGAGAGAGAGAGAGAGAGAGAGAGAGAGAGATTCATTTCTGTTGTTTTCTTTCTGGTATTTCTGTCTTACGTGACCTTAACAATTTGACCAGTAAATCCAGAGGAGATTGCCACCGACTTCCATACTGCGCTCATCATCATGCAAACAGCCTTCAAGGCAGTTTGCCTTAAAAGCTCATTAGCTAGAGAAGGCTGAAAAGGAGCCTGACAGCGGCCTGCAGCTCAGAGCTGAGGTGTGTTCCTCACGACCAATTCTCGCACCAGGCCTCGAGGAGGGGCGAAACAGAAAATCCCCTCCTTTGAAGTTGCTCCCAGCTCTGGACCAGAACAGACCCAACAGCCATGCCGACAATGGCAGGTGTGCCCGGGGTGGGCAGCTGATGCCAATGTTGGTTTTGATTTTGTTTTCAATTTCAGAAGCCTCACATTGAACGGTGAAGAGGTCTCCTCTGGACAGCAGGGAAAGGCTTGCAACACTGAAAATTCAGGGCTCCCCAGGGGCGGTCCCTCCTCTTCCCAAGGAGGCCTCTGAGTCCTAGTCTCTTCTGTCCCAGTAACTCCTGTCTCGGGCCACCTGCAGGACTGATATTCCACTAACGTTAATTTCCAAGAAATTTAAGTTTGCCCTTGAACTACCCAAGCTATTTGTTTTTATTTTTGTAGAATCATTAAACATAGATATGTCACGTTCCTGTCTGCTTCTGCAAACACAGGTCACCTAACACGGCTTAACTTCTCTCTGCTGACGGAGGGCAGGTGGCTGCCGTGTTCCTGTTGAACTGGGCTCTTAGCAGGACACTCTGGAGAGGAGTCAGGTGAGGTGGCGGATGCCCTGAGGTGTCCTCAGCTGCCCTCAGGTGTCCTCAGGTGCCCTCAGGTGTCCTCAGGTGTCCTCAGCTGCCCTCAGGTGCCCTCGGGTGTCCTCAGGTGTCCTCAGCTGCCCTCAGCTGCCCTCGGGTGTCCTCAGGTGTCCTCGGGTGTCCTCGGGTGCCCTCGGGTGTCCTCAGGTGTCCTCAACTGCCCTTGGGTGCCCTCAGGTGCCCTCGGGTGCCCTCGGGTGTCCTCAGGTGCCCTCGGGTGTCCTCGGGTGTCCTCAGGTGCACTCAGGTGCCCTCAGGTGCCCTCAGGTGTCCTCAGGTGTCCTCAGGTGCCCCCACTCTTTCTGAATGACTATACTTTCCTGAGATTTTTAAGAGGTTCTCCTCCCTCGCCTTAAGTCCTGGTCTCCAATTTTCCTTCTCATGACCATCAACTTCTAGAAAACTCTTTTTCTTCTTCTCATGCGTGGCCTTACTCTGTTTCTCAGTGTAAAACCGGGTGGTGAAGCTTTTATGACCAAAGCTAGACTCTGAGAGGAAGCACTGGGGTGACCCTGTCGGTCACAGTGCACGTCCTCCAGAGGCTCTCAGTGGCCCTCACAAGCCTGACTAGATGTTCTACTCACTGTCACACCTGAGGACCAGAAGTTAACTGCTCAGAGAGGACAAAAACAGGCAAACACGTGACCGGGATTTCAATACATGCATGTGTTTGTTTTCGTTTTGCTTTGTTAGGCTGCGTCCCCGCGACCGTAGAGGCTGTGACTGCCGCCAGTAGGAAGGAGGAGAGGAACGTCTGCCAGCGAGACACACAGGCTGCTGACGCGGAGACCTGAAGACCCTGGGAGACCCAAATTAGCGAAAGCAGGAGCTGTGCAGGAGAAAGACGCACTGTCTGATGTCGCTTGCGTGTGTGACACAGAGAAGCCAAACAAACAGACGTTTACTCCACAGAATGAAACCAGTGGTTCCCGGAAGGGAAGGGGGAGACGGGAGGGCAGATGGGGGAAGGTGTCAATTACACAGTGAGGGACTGGACTGCCGGCGGTGGCCTTCATGGGTGACACACAGACGGGATCCACTATGATGTATCCTGAGATCTATCAGAGTCCCTTCAATAAAATTTCATCCCCCCAAAATATAAAGCTTAGATAAAACATGAAGGAAAAGCCATCCTCCCACTGCTGTGAAGGGCCTGGGATGGCCCTCTTTTGGGGTTCCTTCCTGACACCCAGCAGCAAGACTGTGACATCCCAGGACAGAGGCATCTTCTCCAGGATGGCCCTCCTGCAGGTCCTCCTGGGATGGTGCAACGGGAAGCGCACAGGTCTTCCGTCCCTCCTCCTCTTCCACTGCGTAGCCATCGGCGTCTTGTCTGTCCTTCCACGAATCTTCATTGACGTGTGACGTGTGTGCCACTAGCTGACACGGAGGAGCTGGTGAGGACCAGGTCTATTGTTTAGCAGAAAGATCGTAAGGGACCAAATATCAGGAGGAAAAATAGAAGACATAGCAAAAGGCAAGCCAGAGAGGCACACATCGATTTTCCATGGTTTTCAAGCTTTCATTAAAATGGCATACACCCTGCTGGCCTAGCAGGTGAGGCCACTGGACAGTCCACAGACATCCCAAGGACCCAGGTTCAGGACTGAAGGTAACAACCAAGATGAAAAACTAAGTAAAATAAATAGATGCTTCTTCCTCCTCTTCCTGCCTGTCTGCCTGCTTTCCTTCAATCCTGCTGCACCTTTCCTTTAAGAAAAAGAAAAAGAAAAAATTCTCTCGTTGTCTCAGGCAAATTCTTTGCCCTGTGCTGCTAGGACCCCTGGAATCAAAGTGACCTTGTTCAATCCTGCTCAAGTCAACAAGAAGGGACCTACGATGACCAGTCTAAGTTGTCCAGTGAATGAAACCCTTGAAGCTCATCAAGAAAACGCTACAGGCCCGTGATCGCCGACTTCCAGTTCCTGCGTCAGCAGTACTGACAACAGCTTTGCATTCCAAGCTCTCCTCCCCCGCCTCCCCCAGCAGAGAAACATTATGCTTGTCTTTTTTCTAAATACTTGGTTTGAGGTCTGCCGCTAACATTCAACGAGGGACAAGGTGTGAGGCCAGATTGTCGCCTGAATTAAAAAAATGGTCTCATTTGATGCAGATTAGACTGGAAAATAGTTTCTATTTTTGTCACAAAGTCAATTGTTTTCCCCTATTCATTGCGTTTCAGTTATTTAATTATGTTATCTTTCCTTCTAGACTCTTATCTCCTTCTTCATGAGAAAGGGTCTTGAGACTAGAGGCCAATGACGATATTTGTGGAATGACTAAAAAACTAGTGAAACAAATGGCAACATTTTAATCATCTGGTTCTTAATCTCATAAAGAAGTTATCTCCCATGTCTGGTTTTTTTTTTTTTTTTCAAAGTTGTACACTGCTCTTCTGTGGATAGAAAAATGTAACTGTGTTCCTAACTTTCCTAGTTAGCATCACAAACCACTGAGATTTAAAATAGTTTTTGAAAGAAAAATAATGCTCTAGGTATGTTTGGGTAATTTTCTGAAGTTAAATATGGACCGCCTGTGGGATCATGGTATTAAACATATTAAATTTAAGAGCCTTGAATCTGATCATTCTACTATGGTCATAAAGGTGAGCCCTCCCTAAGACACACGTGGATCGTTTTGAGCTGAGCTCAGTCACAGCCCTGCAGGCTCGTGAGAAACTGGTACCATTCTCTCAACTACTGAGAAGAAAGAAAATGGGGGGTATTGCCCACAGTCAGGGTTATTGCCAGAGAACAGTTTCCTCTTGTAGAAACCTACCTACCGGGCAAGGCAAGCATCAAGCATCTGTTTATGGAACTTCTGCTCGTTGTGGGTTTGTGAGGGGAGGCCCCCGCCTCTCCCCTGGAAGCTCAGGCCCGTGTCCCACCCTGAGCTCACGATCTGCGCTCATCCTGCCTCATGGCTTTGGAATCCACGTATCTGTGGCGATTCCCTCCACATTCTTAACTACATTTGCTTTCTGTGGGCCAGTCAGTCTGATGTTCAGTTGACCATTTGACCAGCCCAAGATGAAGGCAGAGAGGTGAAGGATGTGTCCACAGTTACATGGTGCAGGTCTTCGTTCTCAGAAGGTAGCTGCTGAAGTAGCTGATAATAAAATGCCGTGAAAGCTTCCCTCGCTCTCCAGTGGAGCTGAGACACATTATACGCACACACCTGTGCACGTACACACCTGTGCGGACACGCGCACACACGCTCCCAGAGCGTAAGGGTGAGATCAGTAAAGTATAAAATTATGAACAATCATGCATGTAAGTGAAGGGTGCCCAGATGACTGCTGCCATCCTGAACATTTTCTCTGATTCGTTCTTTCAGGTGTTTGAAAATAGAATGTCCAAAACGAACAAACAAAAGCATGGGTTTCTCTTGCATGGTGATTCCAGAAGGAGAATCAAAATTCATCTGTGTTGGCTTGGCTATGTGACACCAGTCTGCCCCTTGCTAGGTGGGTGATCCTGAGTCTCACAGGTGTCGGTTCACGTGGGGACTTCCACAGGGAAATTGAAGTCTCCTCACAGAAGACGAGGAGCAGGATGCCGATGGGCAAAATAGCAGGTGTCCGGCTCACTCATCCCTTCTTTTCATTAGAGAACAAAACTTCAAAATGCTGAAGTATTATCTCCAACTAGCAATCATGTAAAGCAGCTTTCAAAGTAACCTTCACATGCACAATGCTATTAAGTCATTCCAACTTCTCTCCCTGTTTAGATGGAAGACAGTGAATGCTGGACGATCTTAACACACACATCGATTGATTTAATTGACTGAAGAGTTGTTCTCTCGTAAAATGCTACTGTTTGGATTGTCTTAAAAGGCATCAATTTGTCATAAAAAAATACCGTATGGTGGCTTTAATTTTTCCCTCCAATTCCTTTAATGTCTATTTTGTTAAATGCTTAGCAACAAAAAGCTGGCTGGAGGAGGCACGTCTTTGCCCAGATAAAAATAATCTAAAATTTAGATGTGTCTGCAGTGATCATGGCAATGTAAATTAATTAGCCACGCCGAGTCTGAATCCGCGTCTCTAAATCGATATCACTTTTATGTTGTGCTGTTTTCTAAAATGTGCTCACCCTTGAAAATAGCCATTTTTGTTATCATTTCCCTTTCCCAATCAGACATCACAGTTGGGAAGAAAAAATAAATTTCGGATTTAAGTAAATAATCCATTAATAAATGTTAGAATTTGGGTTTGGTGCCAGAGGCCAAGCTGAAGGCGAGCTGCCGATGATGAGGATGTGAAAATAAATAAGAGATTATCCCTGTCCTTGGGGAAGTTTTGGGGGAGTAATAAAATATGCAGACCCAAAGTTAAATTATGCAATATTAAACAACAAGCAATGTCATGGGACCAGTTTTCGTTGCCAAGCAAGAACTACAGCGGAGTGATGTGGAAGCAGCAGCTCACGAAGGAAGCAGCCTGAAGACTTTCAGGAGAAAGACGCAAGTTGAAATAGCAGCTGTGTGTGGATTCTGCAGGACCAGTCTCCACGCTACTACTGTCTTTTCCAGCAGCTTCACTGAGCTATTCTTTACGTAACTCAAGATTCACTTGTTTTATGTTTGATAATTTTAGCACTTGCCGTCACCACGGCACATTTTGTTAACATTCTGAAACCCCAAACCCCGCTCCAGCTCATTCTCAGTAAATCATCATTTCATTCCCAGCCCTAGACAACCAGCAATCAATTTGCTGTCTCTGTTTGCCTTTTCTTTCTTTCTTTCTTCTTAAAGGAAAGGTGCAGGCAGGAACGAGGATGAGCAGACAGGCAGGAAGAGAGAGGAGGAAAAAGTGTTCATTTATTTTATTTGGATGTTTGTCTCAGTGCTGCCCCGCTTTCCCCAGGGCCCTGGCTGTGAATCCTGCACCTTAGGGACGTGCGGGGACTGCAACAGTGGATTCAGCCACTAGGCCACCAGGGCACACTGATTACTGCCTGTTCCGGCTTCATCTATAAATGGACTCACGCAGGATGCAGGGTTTTCTAGCTACTTTTTCATGTTGACTCACACACAATGATTCTGCCGTCCCTCTATACGGTGTGAGGGATCATTATTTTCATCTTAATTTGGGAATGATCTCCTGTTATATGAATCAAGTCCATCTCATCTATCCTTTCTTCAGTTGATGAACACTTGCTTCCACTTTTGGGCTATTATAAATAATGCTGCTGTGAGCACTCACCAACGAGCTTTATGTGCATCTATGTGCCCATGTCTCAGGAGGAGGGACTTAAGAGCACAAGTGTTCTGCTTCTCTTTTAAGGAAAGGGCCTCTTTTCTAAAAGGACTGTGTCATTTACATTGCCACCAGCAGAGTCTGAGGGAGAATTTTACCCCCATCTTTCTCATAGGTGAGCTCCTTCAGGGATGCCTTCCTTGAGGAGAGAAAGGTGGGTGGTCTTTCCCAATCCCATAGTCGCAATAGAAGCTGATGTTGAGCCCAGATGTGGATTGCAAAGCATTTCCTCTCCCTCCTGCAGCAGCTCCAGGGTTGTGAGCTCACTTTTAAGGAAGATTTTTGCCTCTGAATGCAGAGGGAAATTAAGGATTGATTAATAATGTCTGCCAGGAGCGCAGGCGGGAGGTCGATGATAAGGACGCTGCCATTTGTCATCACCAGACTGGAGTCCTCGTCCCAATACTCTGCAGTTCTGTACAGCTCCCCCTGGGTTCTTCACCCGTGTTGTTTCCACTAGACACATGGTCATCTGCATATATTCTCTTCTCTGCTCCGCCACTGCGGGGGCACTGCATTCTCTCATCATTGCTGTTTCATCCCTGGGCCTCCCACTGGGCTGAGAACACATCTGCTATCTGCTTAGTCTCCCTTCCCAGTAACAGAGCATCCAGCTCAGGAAAGGAGCTCGTGAACATTGCAGGAATCAATGGGAACATAAAATTAGATTTCTCTTTTCCATTTTAAACATGGGAGAGCAGAGAGATGCAGAATTGAATGATGGGCAGCATGCACAAAGCCAAAGGAAGATGGAGAGGAGCCTTGAGTCCCCAAATTTCTTAATCATTGGGCTCCAGCTCACTTCTGGAGAGAAATTGGCCTCCGTCTGTGACTGATAAACAACTGACGTGGCCCGTCAGGTCCTGCTGCTGCTGGAGTGAGCTGAGTTGCAGACGTCCATCACGCGCAGCTCCCTCCAGGCTTATAATGAACTGACGATGGTCTCCATGGTTTGCAGAGGGGAAGACGTCCTGTGGAGGTTTTGCTGGTGACACTTAAACAAAAGAAGAAATGTATTATCCTGAAAACCACGCAGCCATGTAAACAAAAGAAACCATCAAAACCAAAACCAAACCAAGGACACTGTTTCGACTCTTGCAGCTGGCTGGGAATTTTAGGGAGCTGTGTCATCGCCAGAGAAGGATGAACGGTGAGGCCATCACAGAGCATCACAGAGCCCACCCTCCACCTTTCTTACAGTCTCTCTTGGCAGAAAGAGCCAAGGACACAGGTTAAGAATAGTCAGTACTAGATGGTAGTTAGGGCTTCTCTTGTTTATCCAATTATTCACACACAATTAACATTAAATGGCAAAGATAAATATTACTTTGGAATCTTTGATCTTACTTTAAGTTTTTTCATCTGCAGAAATATATCAAGAGACAGGATGATATCTGATCACAAAAGTAAGATGTAGACAGCCCAGAGATGAAAGCTTTGAGCCTGGCTCTTGAATCCCTGGAGAGCATGGTGTTGAGATTTGAACTCGCAGAGGTCAGGGTGAGAGTGGGTGGCAGGCAGTGTAGCAGAGGGGCTGGCCTGGCAGGTGGCAGGACCCAGCGTGGTGGACTCATGAGGTTCAAGGGCAAGATGCATGATCTTGAGAGTAAGGGGCGCTGCTCTGAATGGTAAAGGCAGGTGTGACCAACCAGGGCTTATGGGACCTCACACATGGCGATGGGATATTGTGCAGCATCTGACTTTTATATTATGTCCGACACATGGAAGAGTTACTGTAAAAAGGCCCAAGCATGGCGGCCCTTGTGACTCAGGTGGCTGAGATGCTGGAGTGAGAACCGCATCCACCCAAAGATGCTGGAGTGAGAACCGCATCCACCCAAAGACGCTGGAGTGAGAACCACATCCACCCAAAGACGCTGGAGTGAGAACCACATCCACCCAAAGACGCTGGAGTGAGAACCATATCTGCCCGAGGACCTGGGTTTGTGACCCGGGGCTGGGGTGACAAACCAAAGTGAACAACTAAGTGAATAAAGACATTCTTCTTCCTCTCCCTTCCTTCCCTCTTCTCTTAAAAAAGAAAAGGAAGAGAGAGAGAGTACCAGGGTAGACCTAACCCAACCACATACATTTGATAGAGGTATGTGAGTTAGGAATTACTGGCATTTTCTCCCATTTGCTTTATCTCTGTGTATATGCATACTCATGTGTGTATATAGGTTTGCGAGTATACACTCATATATGATATATCTATATATCTATATATGCATAGACATCCAATTATATTATTCATTTATTTTAGTGTTTTGTATTCTTTCCTGACTCCTTGGGGATAAGTTGGACTATTATACTTCTTGACCCCTGAATTCTTCTGGCTTTATTTTCTAAGATCAAAGATATTCTTACCTACACACAACACGATGGTCAAAAATAGGAAAGTAACTTTGATGCAGTGCTATTATTTAGTCTGCATTTTATATTCCTGTTTTGAGAATTATCCAAATACAGTACATTATAGCTCCACCCACCTCAGGTCACACTCCAGGAATTTGCTGGAAAGTCCTGGAAGAATGTTTGGTCAAATGCTGCTCAGTTTCCTTGGGTCTGATATTTTTTCACGAGTAAATTGAGGCCTTCCTTTTTTTTTTTTTGTTTTGGGCATTAATTCCACAGAAGTATGTTGGGTCCTGCTGTATGTACCCAGACGCTTGTGACAGCTTGTCCTGATCCTGGTGAGAGTAATTTGAACCACTTAGGTAAGTCACTATCTGCAAAATCACCAAACAGTAGAGTTACTATTTTTCCCTTTAGTCATTAGTCAGTGGCTGGTGAGCAAATCCCTTCAGGCTATGCAAGTCCCTTGTTCTCTGCTGATCTCTCACCCACCAGTTGTAACATCCACTGGCAATTTTTCTAAGTTGATTATACCTAGAATATGCAAATATATTTATTATTTGTCAATATAAGGTGAAGGGGAAATGTCCCCATCTCTTCTCATAGTCAATTTATAAATTAAATGAGATGCAAGGACTGGGAATTTCTTGGTCACGAATTATAATTCATTTATATTGTGATTTATTTCCATGCTCAAATTGTCCTGGATTTGGCCAGTGGGGGCCAGTTTAAAACTTTAATTGTCCTACTAGGGGCAATGGGAAATTTGTGGAAGGGTTTTAGGCTGATGGATGAAATGATTGCCTTTGATTTTTGACCAATTTCCGTGACTGGTGTACAGAGAACGGACCAGCGGCTGCCAGGGTTTTAGTGGAAGGTCCCTGTGTGTCTTTTCTTCCACTTTATGTGTCTCTATAGTGTGTGTGTGTGTGTGTGTGTGTGTGTGCGTGTGTGTGTGTCTACAGGTCTCAGTGTCTCTCTTTTATCTGGATATACAGTTTCCTTAACAATGTGTTCTTCTCTCCAACAATTGTACCCTGATGCCTTTGGAAATTCTCTGAAATACTTTTCCTTTTACTATGGTAATAAGCCTTCAAAAACATAATTGAATTCAGATATTAAATACTGTAAGCACTATCATTTAGCTTCTGATGAAAATGTGCATTCTTGTGTTTGAAACGTCACACACAAAAAAAGCATTGAATCAAAACAACACGTTGTTTCCTTCCTCCTGTGAAGCCTTTGTGTGGAGTAACTCAATCTCTCCGAGGCTGCATTCTCTGTGATGTGGGAAATAGAGCCAGGGCCATTATGCAGTGATAAGATGTGGTTTCCAATTCGGCAGCACTGTGGGAATCAGCTCCATTGTAGGTTTTATCACCTTTCCATTTGCCAAGTATTTCTAGCAGGGAGAGCACAGCTCTAATGATGGTGGGAGGCCGGAGTCCTGGAAAAGAGCATGTGACTGGGAGGGACCTCTCATTCCTTCACTGGTCAGATGATATTTGTTGGTCCCCCAGGCTGGACACTCACTGCTGTTAGGGGTGCAGTTACTGACATGGCCCCGGCCTCTTCAAAGGGGTTTCCATTTTGATAAAGCTGCTTAACTCCCCGATCTGATCTCGGTAGCTCGGTGGAGCCAATTCGGGTGATTTCAAACGAAATTCAGGGCATGGTTACAGCTCTGTGCTCCAGGAACGGGGGCCAAGTTATTTGGCACTTTCTCCTCTCTTCCCCAAGGGACACTTGGGCCACTTTTTCTTGAGCTGCACCTCACTTGTCCTCTTGGGAGATGCACGAAGGCTAGGCCGGGTGGGCAGTTAGTGGACCTTGCAGGTTCGTGCTCTAAAATGGTTAGGAAATCCTTGATTTTTCCATATTTATGCACAGAATGTTGAAATAAGGAGGCTAGACGCAGCCCTCCAAGAAGATAGGAGACATTAGAGAGAAAATACAAGTTACAGCACCCTCTTCCTCCAGATACTGTCTCCACCCCACTCCCTATTTAGAGGACATGGCTGGTTCCACAGATGGTGTGGAGAGCAGAGAACTGGAGGAAAAGATGGAAATTCTGATGAGCCTTCCTGGGAGATATGAAAGTCTAAGTCAAAAACATATACTCAGAAACAGACTTGAGGAGTTGTCCTGACTATTCTTCTGGTCATGCTTTCATGGAATGAACATAGTAAAATATTTATGCTTATCTCCAGCATCTCCCAGTTTGCTATTTGCAACTTTGCTTGTAGGCAGAGGTGTCCTGTGACTAGAGTGTAGCCCAAGTGGAAGTGACATGAGGATCTTCTGTAAAGTGTCCTTAGGAGACAGGGGGCATAGCCTATCTCCACCTCTCTTCTTCCTCGTTGGCTGGAACCTGGTTGTGATGGCTGGAGCCTAAGGGAGATCTCTGACACCATGAGGTTGATTTGTCAAGGACAAATGAGCAATCAAGTAAAAGAGTTTGGGGCTCTGAAACCCTAGACTTCGATCTGTATCTTCACATACTGACCCCTGTGCTCTATTTCTGCGAGACAGACACAAAATGATTTCCTTTCGTCCATCTTCCATTCTGTTTGTTATATAAAACAGAACCTCTCAATACATTCTTATTTTAAACTAGAAGCAGCAGCCCCAGGTAAGGCATGTGGCTTACCAAAGTTCTCAATTCCAGGTGGTAACTAGAAGTCCCACCTTGAAGTACAAATCCTGTCCAATCATCTCCAGCTGCCTCTTGTTAATGCCAATATTTTCTAGAATATTAGACAAGTAATAGATCCATCATTGAGACTCATGGAAAATCATCAGCAAGTGATGATCTGAAGAAGACATCAACATGTCTAATGCAAATGCTGGAATTGTGGCTATCCCCACGTTTATAGATTTCTTTCTTTTTCTTAAAGCATTAAGTCTGACAAATTAAGAAGTGAACCCATCAGCCAAGATACTTCCTGGAAAATGGCCGGCCTAAATATTTACACCCCCTGACCAGCTGAGGGAACAAGTTTTGAGCTGAAATGAAGTGGAATAACTTGGTTTGGGTAGAATCACCAAGACACATGCATTGTAAGCTGAGCTGAGTTCTTAATGAAGCTTTCAGAGAGCAGCTCTTTCATAACGACCCTCTGTGGTGTATACACACAAATTAGTGACTGTTACTGTCTAATTGGTCTTTTTTCCATGCTGGGGCAACATGTCCTTCTTGTTTAAACACTTTGTTGTGAAATAATGAAAGGATTTACAAAGGAGACTCATGGTGCTGGTAAAGATAAAAATATAAGAGAATATAAAAATACTGAACTTGGTGCTGATTGGCTTAAGGTGGAGCAGTGAAATGAGCTGTTTCCTGATTGTTGGGACCTGCTCAGTCAAGACCCTGAAGAAGCCCCTTGAGGAAGCAAATATTTGATTGACTTAGACGGTGGGTTGAAAATCCACGATGTGAGCCTCTAAAGGGTTAATGGCACTTGGAGGGTGATGAGTGAATTGGAGCCCATTCTATGAAGATATTACCTCCTTTAGAAGTTTGGCTTGATGTGAGAAGGTCTTGTTTATCCAGTCATCCCTGGGAGTATTACTGTCAGCACACATATTGCCGTGTTTTATAGAAACTTGTTATAAGTAGACTGAGAGTAACACATCCTGAGCTATTTCCAAGTACCAGGGGACGTATGGGGGAAAGGGGGAACTCAGAGGACCGAAGATTGGGATAGTCGACAATGCAGCAATGTGTGTTAAAAGCTTTGGATGTGCATGACTTTAAGGGAGTAGATCCTAAATGTTCTCATTACAAAAAACATACCCTTACAAACTACAATGAGGTGCTGGGTTGTTGATTAAACTACGTATATCATCATTCCACAAAGCATGCAGACGTAAACGTTTTGTCGAACACCTTAAATATATACAAATTTCAAATGTCAGTGACACCCGATGAAACAGAGGTATGAAAATGTGACTCAGAGGAAGCAGTGGTTAATCCATTTGGAAGCTTTTGAAGGTCTAGTCCAGACCGTCTCACACTGCTCTCCAGGAAGCCATCCTCTGGGTGCAACACCTTGGAAGAGCTTGACTGGCACCTGCCTTCATGTGGCAATGCTGCAGAGAGTCCTTGAAAAATACAAGTAGGAGAAATCATTTCAGAGCCCTTTGTACAGCCCTTCATAATATGGTTATTGCTTTTAAAATGGGCATGACTTCAGAATGAGCATTTGCATTCCTTGAAATGTGTCCTCAGGAAATCATTGGAAATGTTGCATTTGTTTTGAAGGTAGAAATGAAAGCAGAGATCCTATTTTTACAGGGCAGAGAAGCAAGATTCCATTAAAAATACACAGGCTGTCCATTGTGTTTGCTCATTGCTGTTTTTAGCAAGTAGAGCTGAGGTTTGTGCTCAACCGGTGAACAGTGACCTGTGGAAGAAATGGAGTAATTTAAGGATTAGCAGAGCCACCAAGTTGTGAGGTTTCCTTGCTGCAAATGTTCATTAAAGTATTTTAATGCCTGTATCACAATTTGGATATTAACTTCTCCTGGCTGTTTTGTCGCTGGGCCAACACGGCGGGAGGAGGTTAGCGCCGCCCAGATGTCCCCTTCCAGAGCCCCCAGGACCTTGAACAACTGCTCTGAGCCTCGCAGGGAGGTCTTGGGCCTCAGTGTCACCTCCCTGACGTGTATTCCTCCTCCCTTCACTTTCTGCGTCCCCTCAAAACCCTGTAATGAGGAATTCAGTATAAAGCAATTAGATGGTACACATTGAGGTGGCTGCCAATTGCGCTGATGGAACTGAAGTCTTATTAGACTAATAAGGTTTTCTAAATTGGATGCCGGGATCTTGGTGCTTGGGGGTGTGACTCTTCCCTAGAGAAGTTGCCCACACACTTAAAATTAGGTCCCCTAAGGATAGACGCTCCCCTCAGGTGACCTGGAGTGAGCGTTGGAGTCAGAGACAAATGGGTCCACACTCGAATTCTGCCACTTCTCAGCTCATTTACCTCCGGCGAGTCATTTAGCTGCCGAGTCTCCTGTCCTCTCTGTAAGATGCCATGTAAACACCCACCCCCCTGAAAAGATGGTGATGGCAATTAAAGGGGTTAAAAAGTGCATAACGCTCCCCATTTTCCATGCGTTATCCTTCTCTGAGTTATAGTTTTTAACAGTAGACATGGTCACTGAATCAACTACATAAAAATGTAGTCATATTATTATTCTCATGAGAAATAGCTCATAAATGGAGAGCCTGGACACTCAGCCCCAACACTGATGAATACTATTTCACTATTCTTCACTATTCTACTTTCTCTTTAAAGACAAAAAAAAAAAAAAGAGTAGTTATGTCTTGTGATATTGTGAAGATTAAAGTGAAGATTAAGCAATCTAATATAAAAAGAGTGTTTCCCACACTACCTGGCTTAGGAAAAGAACTTCCTGTTATGGGGTGGACCAAAGGATTATTGAGATAATTATTTTCAGTTGAACTTTTAGTTCAACTGCCATCAGTTGAAATGTATTGGGGTGTAAATTTTCCAATTCCAAGCTGTGCAAATAGACAAACTATGTCTGAATCGAGACTGTGGGACGACTAAAGCCAGGTGTGGTTCTGAATAGTAAGATCAAATTTTGAAATGATTAAGTCAAATCAGTTTAAGAATAAGTTCTTTTCTCATCAAGTGGTTGCCTTTAAAGGAATGTTCTGGAATTCGGAGCTCTTCATCACTTTCCTCTCGGGGTCGGATGAGGCAAATTTAGGTGCCTGAGTGCTCCCTGGGGTGGAGTAATCGCCTCTTCTAAAGCTCAGAAGCTGAGCCCAGGAAAGGATGATTAGCTCTCCTTGAAAAGTTTTGCAGCCAGTGCCCTGTGTCGGCGGGAACTTCTGTCCTTCTCTGTTGTGCCGGAACCCTCAAGGTCATCCTGACCTCTACATTGTCACCTTGCATTGCTAGGCGGTTAGTGAGGAGATGCCCCACCCTCAGGATCAGCTAGCTTCTATTTCAGGAAGTTTCTCTAATTCCACACTTTTCTGGCGACAGGGCTAAGGAAGGGACTGGAAAGCTCTCCGATATCTTGTGTTGGCTTCTTCCTTCCTTGGGAAAGACAGAAATTTTAGCACAACCTGGAAAAATGTCCCTTTATTCTTTAAACACATTTTATCCACCTACTACGGGCTGGGAAGTGCTCTGAAGCAGGGATTGAGGAATAAAGAAATACCGTTTGACCGTGTGCGTGGGCATCCCATGTCCAGAGAGATGGAAGGCACAGCAGTGACCTGCACGGCACTAAGTATCAGGGCAGCAGTCAGGAGAAGGAGAAACTGTGGAGTTGAGTGCAGTCCCAGTCATCAGGGGCCTCCAGACCCAAGATCTGGGTCTTGTGACGGGAGTAGGTGTCATTCTGTCTTTGAAGGAAGAGCAGAACCTTCCATCTGGCCAGCAGCCTGTGCCCCTCAGGCAGCCTGGAAAAGAGCTTCTTCAGAAGCCCACGGACGCTCTGTTCCCAAGTTACCTTCTGCTGGACCAAGGTGGGCCCCGCTGAGTCTGTGAAGGAGTGGAAAAAAGAAAAAGAAAAGAAGAGAGACTCGCAGGAAAGAAAAAGAAGCAGAAACTTGTTTACCCAGTGTCTGTCTCCCAACAAGAAGAGATGGCACTGCCAATAATTGAGCCAGGCGCTCTGATGATGGAGATTAAACCAGAAGGACCAACAGTAAACAAGACAAACTTCAAAAGAGCAGCGTCTCTGCTCTCTGGGGACCTCCATTAGCGAGTCACCAGATAGGCAATTACTGTACCGTTCTTGTAATGACCAGGATCAAACGCCAGCATTCTGCTCAGTAGGCAGTCAGAAAGCAGGCAGACAAAAACTGTGAAAATATGCCATTAAATCTTAATTATTCTTCAAAGGAAAACAAGCATGACTAGGGGGAAGAGAAGGAAGGAATATTCCAAGTCTCACTAATGCCTGGGGCTCAGGGCATTAGTACAGCTACTGTTTCAACGCTCGTATTTGCTTAAAATTGAGCATCTCTTTCCGACTTGCGTTGGGCTAGGGAATTCGGTTTATATAAGCAACCCAGTTTCTCTGAGCCTCTAGACCTTCTTCTGGAGCTTCCTGAGGCTGTCACGTCAGACCAAGTTTGGGGCACAATATTTGAATTTCAGTGAATGGGTCTTTATTCTTATTCAGTCAATAGGTCACCATCCAGAGATGACTGCTGTTGACACGGAATAAAATCCTCTGTTCTGCAATTCACAAGTACCAAGTGTCATGTTCGTTGTGCGCCATTTCCTAGGGCAGACATCTGGGATGCCCTTGGTTGATGTGCGAAAGCCATTGACTTCCCAAGTCCAATCTGGGGTTAATGGAAGATTTCAGGAACGCCGAAGGTATTGATCTGGAATACTCTTTGATGAGAAATTGAGATGGTATGTTTGTTTTCCGATATCTACCTGAACCGCCCTTTGGTCACTTAGCACTATGGTTTAAATAGTTCCAGAAGAGGCTGGTCTAAGGAAATACAATGTGAAACATATAGGTAATTTAAAAATTCCAAGTAGCCAAATTAAAAAAAAAATCAGGCAAAACTTTGATAATGTTTTGTTAAGTCTAACGTAGACATAGACATTCGGTTCTGTCTGAAACCCATTTGAACCAACCCCGTTTCAACACACACGGGAGTCATAGTGCTGAGCGACACGGGGCTGGACTGTGCTCCCAGCCCCACTGAGGGTCATTTCCACCTAGAAGCAGGCACTTAAGAACACGGTCACAGACTGCATAGGTTCTAATGCAGGTGACTTTCACCGGCCTAGCAAAATAGATTTAGCATCTTCTGATCTAACACAGGCAAACGACAAATAACGACACCTATGATGTGATCAGCCTTGAAGCTACTACCCAACTGTGAGGACAATCGTGCCCTGATCAGTGAGCCCCTCTCTGCTAGGGAATTAGCACCTGAGTCAGAGAGAAATGGCCCCAGCCTGGCTGAGCTCCTACACCCCCACCTCAGCTATTTGGGGTGAAGTGCAAGGGTGGAGCAGTGCTCCTAGAACACTTATGTGCAAGGAATCACCAGGGGCTTCTGCAAATGCAGATTCCCAAGCCCTACTCCCTCCCAGATACTGTGATTCTGTTTGGGAGTCTTGATTTTTATAACAAGTAACTGTACCTGTTTTTGCTTATTTTATTTTTAATATCGAATCATTCCTTTATTCATAAACATACAGGTGACTTAAAAAAGTGAGATGCTGGTTTCAGAAACTCATAAATCTATCCCCTTCTCTGATACCCACCATCTTTTCCCTGTGATGTTTTTCTATGTTCGGTTAGTGGGAGGGGGTGAGAGAAGGGAAAATGGGCCAAATTTTCACCTACTTCTGTGATAAGAACATTTAATCTCCTCTCCAGTCCTTCTATCTCCACCACACAATGTGGTTTCATTTGTGATTTCAACCCAACAAGGGTTTTAATATTCCTTATTTGCCGATAGCCCCTTTCCCAAGCAGTAGGTATTTGTAGACTCCAGGAATACATGGGTCCACAGGCATTTGTAGAAGACAGAGGAAATCCTTCAAGAAAAGAAGATGCTCTAAGATGGAGGTCTGTGAAACACGGGGCAGAGGAGAGCACTGCAGATGGAGGGATGATGTGGAAATTTATTTGCACCATTTTAGGTCCTCAACAGCTAATTGCCTCAATAATCACAGCAGAAATATGAACCTAAAAGTCCTAGTCTTCCACTTGCTCCCGTGCCCCATCATCTTCCCATGACTCCTTGACCACCCAGAGTTCTTAGTAAGAGAATGAAGTCCCCACTGGCACTATAACTGCTGTGATCAACAGCGGGACCCTCGTGCTCCATAACATGCCCTCATTCACAGATGGTTCCTACGCACCGGGGTGATCCGAGGCTGAAAATGACAGAGTACAGCTGTTTTACAGACAGGGACCCAAGCTCTGACGTGTTCAATGCAAAATCCTGGAACTACTCGATGTCATGGCCAAGGTGAGGATGCTGGTCTGTTGTCTGCTACGCTGGTCCTCTTTCTACCTCTTGCTGCCACTCCTCCAGAAAAGGTGAGATCCTCACATGGACCTGGCAGCTGTGTTCTTTCTTGATTTCTGAGCTTCGTCTCAAAGGATGTGCTTGCAAAGAGATTCTGGGCTGACCACAGGGCTCCTGGAGTGGCTGCAGTGAGAGACTGTTCAGAACAGCTCCCTCAGTGTCTGTGCTTCAAATCTGTCTATGGAAGCAAGTGAGAACCAGCAGCTTCCATCCTTTTCAAACCCTCGCTGGCCTGCTGGACAAGAAAAGAGAATGCTTTCAATTATGCTGTTTGAGCCAGTGACATGTGCTCCAGAGGAAAAGGACCCCTCTTTCCCTTTCATCCCAGCATCAATGACATCAGGCTCCTGAGGGTTGGCGTGTGAAGGGTCTGCAGGAAGTTCTGCCTAGGTCGTAGCCGGACGAGAGCTGTATCCAGTGGTGGTGATTTCTCTTTGTCCCCTCACATGAAAGTTGTCAAAGGAGCAGACACAATATCCCATACAGAGCAGCAAGTGCTTGGGTACAGAGTCTCTCCCTGGCCTCGTGGCTCCTGGGCTGCAGACTTCAGAATTCGGGTCGTGATCATGGTGTCAAGCCTATGAGCTTAAAGCCTCTTCTTGCTTTTCATAGCAACTCCAAAGCCCTCTGGTCTCCAGCAGATCCGGTCAGACTATACTGGCTCCATGTCACCTAAGTAGCGGAGAACCTGTGTCTGCCGCCAGCGTTGAAGGTAAGCGCCTGCTGGCTGCCTTCTTTCCGGGAAGCAGGTCTGACACGTAAATACAGATGCATCTCATGACTGTGTCCAGCTTGGCAAATGTGAACGCTGAGAACCTGAGAAGGCCTGTGACTTCTCCAGAATCACCTGGGAGGAGAGAGAACATGGTTTTCCTCTCTTGTGGTCACGTGTGATTCTCTTCTTCTAATCAGTCACGCACCTGCCACCTCAGGTTCCCAAGCCCTCGTCGGGATGCTTGGAGGAAGACTGTTCCTCTCCTAAGCACACACAACTCTGGGTAAGCTCTGGTCCACACCCACCCCCAGCCTCACCTTCTGCACTTTCTCATCATTGTCTCTTTCTTCACTGCCTCAAGCCCTAAAAATATGTTGTTTGTTGAGCACAATGCCTCAGCCCGGGAGCGTTTTCCCTGTGTCCTCTCTACCTGTGGCGTCTTGTCTTCCGTTCGTCCAGAGCTGGTTCCTGCCCATCCTTCAGATGTCGCCTTCTTAGAAGGTTTTCCTGGTGGCAGCAACCAACATTGCCATGGTCTGCGTCACACTGCTCTGTTGTGCTTTCTTTCAATGCTGATCAACATCTGAAACAACTTCTGACATGTGTGTTCAGACAATTCTCCTTTGTCTTTCTGCTGCCACGGACTGCCATCTCCCATATCCCATGTCCCTCTGTCCCCAGTGCCAAGAGCAGTGCCTTCCAAATAGGAAATTCTCAACGAATGCGTTTTGAATGAATTTGTCAATCAGATACACCAGTATTTGTAGGTGGATAATTTCTCTTCCTCCCTTTTCTTCTCTTTTACTTTCTCCTTTTCTGTCCCCCCTTTTAAAATCTCTGGCTCTGTCTTCATCCTCTTTCTTTCTTCCTAAATGAGCTTCCTGAAACAGCAAAACTGCAGTCTAAAATGAATGTCAGCTCACATGTCTCCATGGGTAAGTGATTTTTCAGAAAGCTCACTCTTGGAGGCAGTTTTTAAAAGGAATCCTCCCTTTCTCAATACAAAAATCACTCACGCCAGGAGGGCCTTCAGAGTTAAAGAAGTGATCACCAGTCCCCCAATTAAACAAGAGGCTCTGTTTCCACAAAAGCATTTACCTTGGAGAATAGAGTTATTCCTTGTTTCCCAAGCTAAAGGCTGTTTTTGCAAAATTGCTATCTTCTTTACCCAGGATAACTCCAGCAAATCAACACCGCTCCACCAGGAAGGGAGGCTGAAGCCTTGGAGTTTAGAACCAGGTGACAGACAGGCCAGAGCACAAAGCCAAGGAGAACAAAGCCTGCCACCAACAAATGGGATCCCATCTCCGCCCTCCCTCCACGTGGACACACTTTTCTTTTGCCTCCAAAGCCACACACGTCTCCCTGGTGCCACTAGTTCAGTACGCTCAGCTCCATGACGAGGCCTGAGAGCTTTGTTTTCTATCCACGGAGCTTGCAGAGAGTTTAGCGGGTCTAATGGAATAAAGAACATCTGGAAGCAGGGCTTTGAGTGCCCTTCTGCCCCGAGTCTGTGTGCTCGAGAGCTGAGCAGCGGGGGACCCAGCGAGTCCGCGCTCGGTGTGCGTCAGCGTGCTGCTGGGAGGCATGAGCAGGAGCGCGCAGGGGCCACGGTCTGTGCGGGGCACTCGTCTCTCTGGGGACGCCGGTGCCCCCACATCCCAAGATGTGCACGTGGGCTTATCATGCGGTGTCTCCATGTCCCATGCTGGTGTGTGTGTATGTGTGTGTGTGTGTGTGTGTGTGTGATGTGCCCTGTGATAGAAGGGTGTCCTGTCCAGGGGAGGGTCTCATCTTGCACCCTGACCTGCCAGAAGGGACCGTGTCCACACGGGAGGGACCGTGTCCACCCAGGAGGGACCATGTCCACCAAGGGGTGACCATGCCCACACAGCAGGGGCCATGTCCACCCAGGAGGGGCCGTGTCCGCTCAGGAGGGGCCGTGTCCACGCAGGACTCCAAGCAGGAAGCAGGTTGGTCAATGAATGAATAAATGACTACAAATATTTGCTGAATATTGGAAGTATTTTGCATCTTTGAGATATTTGGTCATGCTTTTATTACCCCAATGAAGCCTTAGGAAATTGCCTCCTGTTTTTATCAGTGAGACTGGGCTCACACTGGTATTTTCATACGCCGTTTCTCTTGAAGTTGCAGCTTCTGAGTGCCTGCCCATGAGCTAAGTGGGGACTTGCAGGAACTTTCTTGTGGAAAAGTCTCGCTGCCTGTGTTCAGAGAGGTAAAGAGGACAAGCTGGGTTGAGGGAGGGTCTGCTGGCTGCACTCGTGGCCCTGAGGGGACTGCGGGTGCAGATTCTCTTTCCAGCTGCTGGTTCCAATCTGAGTCAGAGGGGGAAGCAGAAAGAGGAACTTGTGAGGCTTCCTTTCCATTCAGCAAGAACTGAGTGCAGTACATGCCGATCAGAGGACAAACAAGCCTGTGGAAAGACGCTCATCCTCAGATGTCAGCAGGAAAGTGTAGCTTGAAACACTGATGCCTCCACACACTGGTTCAAACCCTGAGCAGGAGCAGCGCCAAATGCTGGGGTGGGGGCGGCACCCCAAAGCTCTCATTCCTTGTGGGAGGGCATAGCCTTTTTGGAAGGCAGTCTGGTGGCTTCTGACAAACTGAACATGTTCTCATGAAGCAAGCAGCTGTCTCCTCGGGGCCCGCCCAGAGGCGTGGAAACACGGTGACACAAAACCCGACCACACAAAACCCAACCGCGGATGTAGACAGCCAAGATGTCCCTCCGTGGGTGGAGGGACAGACAAACTGTTGTCCGTCCGGACAGTGGGATCTGATTCACACTAAAACAGAGCAAGTACGAAGTCCTGAGAAGACTTGGAAGAAATATACAGGCACGCGACTCAGCAAGAAGCCTGTCTGAAACATCTGCAGACTGCGAGTCCAGCTGCAGAGCCTTCTGGAAAAGGCATTTCTGGAGAAGCAGTGACTGGGGTGACAAGATCAGCGGTGGGCAGAGGTTTGGGGAGGAACGAAGGGAGAGCACAGGGTGTTCAGGGCAGTGCAAAAACTCTGCATGAGACTGTATTGGGAAATACTGGTGTCCAAAGTCACAGAATGTTCAAAGCCAGAACAAGCCATAATTTCAGCTACCGACGTTGGATGATAGTCATGTGTGGGTCAAGGATCACACATGTCCCACTTTAAGCCCTGGTAACCGGGGAGGCTGCACCTATGGGGAGCAAAGGGAATCTGAGAAATCTGATCCATTCCCCCCAATTTTGCTTACGAACCTGAAACTGTTCTAAAACGGTAAGTCAACTTAAATCCACGAACAAATAATGGTTGAATGAGTGAGTTGGTGGAGGAAAGAGAAAAGCTAGCCTGGAATTCAAGAGAGGGTGGGATGATCCCAACAGATCCTCTCTATAGGAAGTGATAAAACAGCTTTCCTCTAAATTATGAATTTACATCCTAATATGAATTAATTTAGGGGAAGGAACTGGTGAGCAGGGCAGTGGTTCCGTTTCCTGATAACTGTGCGTGTCTGCTACACTCATTCTCTTCCTCTTTCCCACGCAGACTTGTGGCTTTGAGTGAGCCCGTGTGTGTCAGACCACCACGCAAGCCTTCACATGTAGTGTTTTCAGGGAAAGCCTTAGACCTCCAATAAACCAGCTGACCATGATCTACTCAAGTATCCAGTTCCTGGAGGTTAAAAGACAGAGGAATGGGAGCTAAGAAGAGGGCGCCCTTGGTCAAGATCCATGGGAAGGAGGGCAGAGCCATGCCCTGAGGGCTGCCGGGGCCTGGGGGCCAGGAAGGTGGGGCTGAGAAAAGTTGGGATGCTCTTGCTTGGGGCGATTCCATGACCCCAGAAATCCACTCACATTTGCAGAAAGTTCAAAGAGGTTAGAATGGGAGGCATGTGAAGTGGTTCTTGAAGATGCAGATTTGATTCCAAGAAGAAGGAAAGCCACAGGCAGAATGTGATCAAATCTGTGCAAAAGTGATTCTCTCACCACAAACCCACAGGCCAAGAAAAACTCATTTTCTGGACCTCTAATTTGGAGATGTACACTGTTCATGGAAAGAGCACCACACATGCTTGATTAGTTTGACTTCTGTGTGCACATTTGAAACCTACGGTCCCCGCAGTCAACAGTGAGGGCCCCAGGGAATAGAGGAAACTCCCTCCCTCAGCACAGGGCGAATGGACGTCTTTTATCCAAGCTTCCGGGCCTCCAGGCTGGGACACTTGGATTCTTCCCTCTCTCTCTTCCTGAAAGCCCCAGACTCCAGGATATCCTCTGAACTGAGCAGGGCTGTTGGGATGCAAATCAAGCCCCAACCACCCACCGGCCCTCTGGTTTATAAATTCTGTCTGTAAACACATCCTTCTCCTCCTCAGCAACACAGCAATAAAGGACCCCCGTGAGACTTGTTTCTTTTTAAAAGATTGCAGAAGTTCCAAATCAAAGTTCTAAGGGGAACCATCACCTATTTGCGAATCCGTTGTTTCTCCAACTGGACCTTTAAATTGAGAGTACTTCCTGGGGAAAATGTCCCGGGACCCCCTTTTCATCTGGCTTTAGATCCATAGACTGAGAAGCGAGTTCCATCTCTTAAGATGAGTATGGGCTTATACACAAAAGAAATAATAATACCATTTTATAGGATGTGGTGATATTATACAAATAATTATTATATTATACAAACAGAAATGAAAGCATGCATTCGAGGAAATGAGATGGCAGGTATCAGAGTTGAGATGCACACTAAGCAGTCAGTATCCGTGAAGTGGTAATGCCAAGCACGTCTTTATAGAAAAACGGAAGCACTTGGAAGGAGGGACCAGCAGGGCTGCTGGGGGGAGCTTCATGAATTATAGGGAGATGCTGATGAATGACAATGCACAATGCCACCCTCTATCATGTTATGATGTCATGTTCCTTCAGTAGCATTTAAGACAAAAAATAAATAAATGATTCTCTCTGGAAAATGGGAGAAAAATAATAAAGACCCCACTCTCCAAGTCCCTGTCATCCAGGAGCTGACTTACTGTGCTCTCTGCACAGCTGGTTCTCCCCTCCCCTTTGGGACCCGGTCCCGGCTGGTTCAGCTGTCCCGAAAGACCACGGCGTGGGCCTGTGAGTTTTGCACCTCTCAGCGCTCGCCAGGGCATTGAGCTGCTGCCACGGTGTGTGAGTGGTGTCCCTCAGTAAAGGGTCATGTTGCTGGCACATCATGATGTGTCTTCTCTAATAAAATTCTGCATGTTTCTGAAGGGAACCAGAGTATGTCACTCCCCAAAATGTCTCATTGTCCTATTTGGAGCTTAAGTCCAATGAGAACAAGCAGACAATGGACCAGATCTTCCTTGTCCCTTAACTACCTAAGAGTAGAATGAAGATTTCCAGGTGTGTGAAGGAAATTTTCATTTGCAAAGATATCTCTGTACCAGAGAAAGAGCTACTAAGAGACCACCCTTATCGCCTGGAAAACACTTGTCTGTAGAGGCCAAAATGTATGTATTTATTTACCCATGTTTAACATACAATCCCTCCCCTCCCCTTCCCATAACTGGCCTCCTGCTCAGAACCCTAAGACCCTTTTTGTTTGTTTAGCCTGAGAGGACCCAAAAACCTGTCTTCTGGCCACCTCCTCAAGCCTTATTTATTTATTTGTTTTGTCCCCTCCTCCCCTGCAGATATGTGTAATTGAAACTACAGGCTCGCCTCCGAGACTTAGCAAGTTCAATTCCATAAAGCGAGGGTCGCAATGAGTCACGTGAGCTTGGGGGTCCCCAGTGCACGGCAGTCGATGAAGTGTGCCAAAAGCATTATGTCTAAGCAACGAGGTGCAAGGCTCGGTTAAACATGATCCAGAGAAATTAGGTGAACCCGTGCTCTTGGAGTAAAAGGACACCCATGTACCTGCTCCACCCAGGCTCACCTCCAACGCTGCACGTGTCAAGCAGGCGGTACCTGCAGAGTGAAGTTGGTGGAGCAGGATAAAGCAAACCATGTCTGCAGTTTCTTCTTGTTCATTTGCCTTTTAGACGCGCCCCAGAGAAATGCTCTGAACATCTTGAGAAGAGGCTTCACGCTGAGAAAGGGTAGAAAACAGTTCTGACTTAGCTCGCGAATGCCAGTTCTTTGCCAGGGGACCAGTGATAGTTCTTTGCGATCTTCAGCCAGTCCGGGATTCCTCATTCATTATGGGGCGGAATGGAGGTCAGGTCTGTTGTCACCTTTCAAGACTAAAGACACTTACTGGAATCATTTTTAAGTGGACATTGCTTTTACAAGTTATGGCAAATGTGAAATATTCTTGGATTCCTGGTGATAACTAGTTAGCTACTAAGAAGTGGATTCTTTCCAAGAGCCCTACTTGGAAAAGCGTCCTGGGTAAAGTTTGCCTCTGTCTCGTGGTTTTCTATGCCAGCAGTGGACTAGTGCTGTCTGAAGGCTGGCCACCTCTCCTGATTCACCAAGTTGTATGGGGATGCAGATTTACTTATTTCTTGCAACTTCATGCGAAGGCAGAGTTGAGTAGCTGTCGGACAGCTAAATCTAAAATATTTACTATACCATCTTTTAGAAGTTTGCCAACCCTTGTTCTATTCTATCATTATTGTTATTGAAAAGATTTGTACTCACTCAACCCATGTATTTTGTCGAGATTTGGACAAAGGCTATTACTGGAATCTATTGCAGGGAAAGCAAAAAATCATTCTCTCTACCTTTCTAGGCTCTTGGCTGAGACACCTCCAGTAATAAAAACCAGATTAACAGGAGAAAAACAAACCTAATTTCATACATATGGATGCCTTAAAAACAGTCAGGAAATTGGGGTTTCTCTGCCCACCTGAGCCAGGATGAAGGAGGTAGGCTCTGAGGCCTCGGGGGGGAAAGGCAATTCATAGAAAGATGAACAAGCAAATGCTTGTTGAGCAAACTGCCTTGCAATGCAGGTAAGTTTTATATAAAAAGTCACCTCTCTTTCCCACACCAGGACTTCTCTGTAAAAATTTTAGGCAGTTAGAGAGAGGTAAAACAATAGGCTTCCCTGATTCTGCTGGGTCCAATTTAACTTATGGCATATGTTAGGGTCACTTATTCTGTCCCTCTAATTATTGTAGGGGAGAAAGAGAAATTCCCCCACCTTCCAGGCTCTTCTATGACTGGTTGGATAATCAAACTAACAGCAGAAATCTTCATAGAAGAAAAGAACAAACTTAATTACATAAATATGAAGAACGTAGATGGATGTAGGTTCTAATAAAATGGGGCAAAGTGGGGTTATAGATCCCGAGCTTAGGAATGGGAGAAGTTCCTGGGGCTTCAGAGAAAAGGACTCATGTGATGAGGAGCTGGTGACTCACAGGTTGAAGAACAGTCATTCTGTAACTAGATGTTTGCCTGCCCTATAGATTGGTTTTTCAGATAGAAAAGTTGGTTAATTGGTTAATACCCCAATTTTAATTCTTCTAGCAGTTAAGGGAGTGGTTAAAGGTCTCTCGTGAGCCTGCAGGGCTTCCATGGACCTCAGTGTGAATAATTCACAGGTCCAAGTGGCCTGCTGTAGGGAGCCCGTGCTGACCACCTCTGGAGACCTGTCCTTCTCAATCCAGTGCACTTTTCTGGGTTGTCTTCCTTTCATTGTCTCTCACCTGTTTAACCATTCAGGAAGTTGTAGAAAACTGATACTAATAATGCAAATGATTCTTATCCATAGAAAAGCAAATGAATTGTGCCCCATGGGTACATCTGTCTTTTGCCCTGCTTCTAGATTTAAGTCTATTTTTTTAAAGAACAGGTGCAGGCAGGAATGAAGGCAGAGGTAGAGAGGAAGAGTGAGGAGGAAGAAACACTTCAGTCTATTGGTTGTTCATCGTGGTTGCTCTCCCCAGCCTGGGGTCTCGAACCTGTGACCTTGGGAGGTACGTGAACTGCCTCCAGCAGCCTTTCTGCTCTGCTGCCTCCTCTATGACAATTGGAGTCTATTTGTAAATCCATCCCAACATTGTTGATAATTGGGGAAATGATGGTATTTTTAATTTTCCTTTGACCGAGTTGTAGCATTTCGCTGGGCCCCTCATTAATGAACAAGATAAATGAAAATTCTTGGCACATATTCATTTTGCATTTGTATGTTTGCCATGATTTCACCTTTGTAAAATAATGTGTCCTTCGGAACTTGTCTATTGTACAGACACAGAGGAAAAACCCTACGCGGAATCAGAAGTAGAGAAAGAAGGTTAGGAGGGAAGCCTTGAATCAGCGTGCTTTCCTTTTGTCTCTCAACCACACATTAATTAGGTGTTTGAAGTCATGCAAATCACTTGACGTCTCTGAGCCTCTGTTTTCTCTTCCGCATCACGGATAGCAGAATGATTCCTCCCCTATGGCTGCCGGAGGGCTAGAACATAACCCAGGCACATGACCCAGCATCGGTGAGCAATCTAGCGAGGCTAGTTATGGCTGTAACTGTCATTGTAAGTTGGGTTTTGTTCATTATCTTGAATGAGATTTTCATTTTGACATGATATTACCTACTGCCAGCTGCTGGTTTGCCATCCCCTGACCTGACATGGGTTCTTCTAAAAGCAGAAGCTGAGGCAGAAGTTGGATCAGGTTGTGTTTGGGTAAGAGAACATCCCTGCAACAGGCATGAAGAAGCAGACCGCGTGAGACACAGAGGGAAGCAAAGAGAAAGGGGCTGGGTGCCCCCACAGGAAGCTGGAATTCATTCTGCTGGCCACTTCCAACAACTTCCAGAATCATCTCTGAGCCATGGGTGCTCACGGAGGGTCAGACGTTAGCCATCGGCACCCATGGCTCATTGGTTAAAGTTATTATTCAGTGACAGCAACCCCTCCATGATTTCAAGCTGCCCGGAATGAGGGCTGAACAAGGCCCTGTAGCTTAACATTAGTCTTTGAGCAAAGTCAGGAGCTTAAGGAAGGGGTACTGCTGAGGTGCATGGAACATGAGGTGTCCAGAGATAAGCTATGGGGCTAGGACGGGGGCACACAAGTGACTCTTGTATTTGCCACTGAAAGCAGATGTCCACATTCCCTGATCAAGCCCCTCCCACGCCCCAGCAGTATACCCTGGATGCTCACACTGTTCAAGGGGGCAGGGAGGCTCATGGGTATGAGCATGAGCTGACATGCCAGGAAGCACCATATGCATTTAGGTGAGGAAGTCAGTTCTTGCCTTGATGGTGAAGCAAGAAAAACTCCTCTCCATCCGTTCTCCAAGACCACATCTGCCCCACGAGAGAGCTGTGCAGAAAAAGCGATAGACTCTTCTGAGTGCTCCCCAGTGGAAGGCTGCTGCAGGGCACTCTGAGAATGACTGGACCCTGGACCAGCCTCCCCAACAGCCAGAACTGAAGGAGGGAAGCTGATGGGTTTCTATTATTTTTGGTTGCTTTCTTCTGATGGAACCACAACTGGAGACCTTATCCTATCACTCCTTCTCTTCTACATTTGCAGGGCATAGGTCTGAAATCTGCATGAAAATGTGTGACATCTGCCACTCACATTAAAGCTAGGGGACCACCATAGACAGCTGCCTCAGTTCAGCCACCTACAGAGCACTCTGCCATATTCAGCATGTGGATTATCTCAAAACTTTACCACAAAGGACAAACTAGAGAGGCAGGAAATGGGTCTGTGGTAGCCATGGATTTCAGTGGCGGGAAGGAGAGGACAGGGGTAGCTCAGGGGATTTTTAAAGACAATTTTAAGGATAAAAATATTCTGTGATACCTAGAAGGGATACGTGATATTACAGATATGTCAAAATTCGCTGCCTCATACAACACAAAGAGTGAGTCCTCGTGTACACCATGGAATTGGGAAGACTCCATCCATATTGGTTCATCAATAGTAACAGATTACACTGATGCCTGATGGTAATAATAAGGCAAACTGTCAGTGAGGGAGGGAGCCAGACCGGGGGAGCTCTGTCCTCTCTGCTCAATATTTCTCGAAACCTAAAGCTGCTCTAAAAAATAAAGGAAAACTTTACAATAAATCCCGAAGATGGTCATTACTTCCACTCCCCTTCTCATGGCATTGTTAGGACAGGTGCTGGTCCATGTGATTCTGAAATTTGTGTCCCTCTCATCACGCCTCCTCACTCTCTCCCTTACTGGCCCCCTGCCTCCCTTTCAGCTCCCTCCTCCCCTCCTCACCCTCACTCCTAGCTTGACATGGCCGGGCCCCATGGGTGACCCAGCAGCACATCTGCAGCCCAGCCTTCTAGAACCAGCCATCACGCTGAGGGTTTCTAATGAGCCTGCGAAGTGCCATCAATCCTGCATCCCTGTTTCAGGAGGCACCTCTGTGCTGTGATGAATAGATCAACCGAAGTGCTTCTGGTCTTTGAAAGGCCTGGTCTAGCAGCAGCCCTGGGAATCGGCTCAGTCAGTTACCCTTTTGCTAATTTATAATTTAGCTGACACAACTCTACCGCTGTTTTATTTGTCTCAGATGAACGTCAACTGGTACAGAGGACAAGGCGTTTGGAAGCTAAATGAGAAACATCATTGCATGAATTAGTTAGATGGCACTGAAATGCAGCACCCATTTGTTTTCCTTTCTTTTTTGAAAAAACAGCTCACAAAGCACCCCCATCCCTAGATGCATCCACACCCTCTCTCAACCCTGCACCTCAAAATAATTTACTCTGGACGGAGTACCACAGCTCAGAGTATAGTGCTCCAAATATATAAATAATAATGAGAACCTTTAATAAAATCAGACATAAGTTATGCAGAAGACATCAATTACAATGGATTTTAAAGGTTTTGATCTAGAACCCGGGCGGTGTTACATTTAGACTAATAACTGTAACCATGATTTATGTGTTTGCAACCAAAATGGTTTCAGTGCCTCGATATATGTCCAAAGTAAAATTTATAGTCTGCTACAGAATGTATAAATAATGAACAGCCATATGTCATCACACATTTAAAAATGTGACTCCTTCTGCAGTGGCAATGGAGTAAAATGAATTAAAATCTTAAATTCATTGGGAATCAACTTATTTGGGAACACTTTAAGGAATGTGCACACATGCAAACACTGATTTAATTTTTTCCACGAGTCAAAGAAAAATGGCTGTTGTAAAAATGACAAACACTCGGGGAAGCCTCCAGAGTCATCGAATTAAACAACGGCAGGAGAGGGAAAAGGAGAAGGGGCTGGGAGGCAGAAGGAAAGATACTGGGGAGGAATTTTTCTGGCTCTGCAGAGGCTTCAAGAGGTTATGAAGGCTTTCAAATGGTCAAAATGAGTAAAATAAGTTAATAATGGTGTTGGGGAGGAGAGAAAATGTCTCTGCTTGTCTAGATTCTTCTCAGGCTCCTAAGAAAAACACACTAACACCAGACTAATTAGTAGAAGAAAAAAGCGCTAATTTAATTATGTAGGAGAGTCTACATAGATGTGGATTCTAATCACAATGAGGCAAATGGAGGTAGAGGTCCTGAGCGGAGGGGTGGATTGGGGATGGGACTTCAAGGAGAGAGGAGGGGACTCCCATGATGAGGAGAGGGGGACTCATATGCCTAAGAGCTGAAACCCTGTAATTAGATATTTTCTCTGCTATACAGATAGATTTCTCTAAGGTTATTTCTGGTAAAAATCCCAATTTGGATAATACCCCCCAGTTTTCATTCTTCTAGGTAGTTAAGAAAGTGATAAAAGTTTCTCATGAGACTGTAGGGCTTTGCTTGACTTAAATTTGATGTATTCCACATGTTAAGCTGGCATGTCTTGGGAAAGCTTGTTCTGAACATCTTGGGGTGCCTATCATTCCATGGCATTTGATCTTATAGTCTTTCAAGAAGTTCATGTAAGATTTATGCAAGTTGGAAGGTCACCACTGATGATGAATCTGATTCTTTATGCAAGTTGTACAATAACTTGGAGCCTGTCCATCTAAAAGTGGAAGTAAATAAGGTCCATTGGATGGAGTTGCTGGGAGGACTTAAAAATAAATAAATTGTGACAGGAACAAGTGCAATGCCTGCCTTGGCAGTTGGTGCTCAGAAAATGCTAACTGTGGGCATTTCTTTATATTTATTTCCCTCAGCTGTTGGGAACATGAACCATGTTGTATTTAGCTGTCTAAGCCTGATACCTAAAAAAGTGGTGGGCTAATATCAAAGCATCGTTCAGAGTGAATAAATGTCTCAATGAACAGGTCTCCAGGGCAGTCATGGCCACTGTGGAAATCCAGGAGTCAGAAAGATTTATGAGCCAAGACTATGTTGCATATTTGAGATTGTTGGGAGAAATTGGGGCATTTCTCAATAAAGTTACAGAATATCTAAGCTTGCCTCCTTATACATCGAGACAAGAGTCGATCACAGTTTAACAGTTGACCATCACATCTTTGAAATAATACTATTCCTCAACTTTGTGAGTTCTCAGATATGCTGTTGAGAATGCAATCTTTTTCCCTAAATCTAAGAGCTCATGAATACATGAATCTAAACTGAGATGGTTTAGTGATGGTCATTGTGAAGGGCTGGGGCTGGCAGTGACAATTTGTTTCCCCCTCTTCCCATAAATGATCTCCAACTGCTGTGTTTTGATTTTTTTTTTCTCTTGCTTTTAACAGTTTCTGTTACTCCTCTCAAACTTAGCTTTCAAGTCCTACTCATTCCAGGACCTGTCTTCCTTTGGTCCTCCTGGTCTTCACTGTAGAACAGAAAATATGTTGCTAAGTGTCTCACATACCTAGTACAGCATGATGGTCTAAAATCATTCATGAATTTCTCTCATGGTTTTTGTCTGTTGATTGGGGTTGGAAGGCCTTCACTTGGGGGAGGTCTTTCATGGTTCTAATCAGATGGCACCTGGGTCTGGAGTTATCTGATGTTTCCACTGAGCTGGACATCCAAAATAGTTCATCACATGGCTGATGACATCTGGCTGCACCTGTGGAGGAGGGTACCGTGTTTAGCTTCTGCTGTGGCTGGAACTTGTCCTTGCTGGGTTCTCAGAAAGAATAGTCCGACAGCAAACACCCCGACAGATTTAGGAGGAAGCCGGAAGACATATTATGGTTTAACCCTGCGTCACTTCTGTCTCCTTTTGTTGGTCAAATGTAAAAGAGGAAAACTATCAGGAAACTGATAGATCAGTTGTTAAAATGAGTTTAGAACATTGAATGGAGGTGTTCAAGATCTCCTTAAAGAAAAGCTCCCAAGTTTCCATCCACAGAATTACAATTTCCTCTGACTTCACAAGGACATCTTTTCCCTCCACTTATATCTCGATTATTTGCTTATCAACATTTCCATTTCCATAACTGGATAAGTGGGGTTTGGCTTTTTTGAAGAGAATTGACTTTTACATAAAAGCTGTTCACAGGTTTTATGAAATTCTCTCCTGCAAGGAACTTTTTCTACATAGGCTTGACTATCTCAATTTTTTCACTTCCTTCTGTTCCTTTCCATGATGAGAATTAGTTTCTGCTGACTCCAACCATCTTTTTCTACAGATTAGAATTTGGAAAAGAGAATGTGTCTTTTTGTGCCTAAGGATTAGAGGTAGATGAAAGGGTATTTTATTTAGGTACTTTTCCAAGTCTTTATCTCCAGAGGAGCAAAGAGCTCCTCAGTATAGTAAAAAGGAGAAAAACAATTTCTCATGCAGGCTATTTTGTGATCTGTGGATCACAGATGATTGGAAAGAACTCAAGTCGGGGCATCTGTGTTCCATAAGGTGGATGTTCCATTATTCATTCAGATAACTCCCCATTTTAAAAAATTCTTTGGTTGTTTTCTTCTCTCCTATAGCTAAATCTATGCGCCATTCACAAGCATTTCCTGATGATAGAATGGTCTTGTTCACATTTGTTTTTGCTTTCTATCCCTATCACCCAATACCCATACAATTTGAAGATTCTCTTTTCTTGACCAAATTCTATGGACTTCAACTTGTTTTTTAGAACCATGTAATAAAGCATACATCATCTGAACCACCCAATGGACTCATGGGGAGTTCCTGGAGGTATGGTTTCGCTAGCTTCCCCTTGTGCCCCTTCCCTTCAGTGTCAAGCTAAAATTAAAATTAGGTTAAAATTGCACTGAGTCCTCTTCCACCTTCATCAAGCATCCTGACTGACCAAGTGGGACATGAAGTGAGCTCTTCTCAGTCTGGGTAGGTCTGTATTTGTATGCAGGGATGGTCGCTTTTGAGCTTTGTTACATTGGACTAGACATTTCCATTCTCTGAGCATTCAGATGTGATCAAGAAGAAAATGTACACCCATGCCCCACACATTTTAAATTAACTGTACAGAAGAATCTTCTTCCCCTTTGAGACCAGCACTTGAGCAGTTTTCGTCTGTCTCCCATTTATGAAATTACTCTAATGCCAAAGACAAGAGCTCCCCTTGGTCCATACAGATCAGCCGTCCAGCCAGCAGAGCAGGAGGGAGAGAAAAGAGAATGACCCTGAAAGGTGACAGCAGTGACTGAGCAGCTCCCGTCCTGCTCACATCCTGCAGTCACCTAGAACTCACTCATCACCAAGCCCTGGTTATGCTAGAGTTTGACTGTAGACTTATGAAAAGATCTGTCTTCTTTGCCATTTCTTCTCAATCTGAGATCCTCTAGGCCTTGAGGGTCTGAGGACATATCAATGAAGCCTGGTAACTCCGAAGGAGATGTTTTATTGCTAAGCGATGATCTGAATACAATGAAAACTATCATTCAACTTATTATCGAGTATTACCATATGGTCCCACACAATGTGTGAGAGTGAGTGTGTGTGTGTGTGTGTGTGTGTGTGTGTGTGTGTGTGTGTGTGTGTTTCCTCTTGAATTTGGCCTAAATTGCGATTTTTTTAACAGTGTAGGGATGCGGGTATTATGGTGGATGGAAAGAAGTGAGTGCTCTTGTGGAGAAACGCGGTATCAGGAGGCCAGATAGATGGTCTGTGCCAGAAGCTCTATGGGCGTGGGTGTGTTTTTATGGACCTCATCTTTGCACTCTGAATGGTTGGCAAGTGGTAAATTGAGAAGCTTTCTTTTCCTGACTCTAGCAGTTGTAGAACAATTAAGTATCAATTTCATCCAGGTTTCAAAAAGCCACAGTGCTAGCCTCGTTTTCAAGTAAAAGTGTCAGCTCTGTGGAAAAGCAGGTGGCCCCTCACAGTGGGCCTCTTCCATGGAGGGAATCTCGCTCCCTGGGAGGACCAGACCCCGGAGAGAGCCACACCTCCCTCTGCACCCAGGGGAGGGGACTTACAGCACCACCCTCATCGAGGCCCAAACACTAAGAGAAATTCCATGGCCAGCCCTGCCTGAGGTTATGACTTTCCGGCTTTAAAACCCATAATGGCGATGTAGTTTTTTTAAACCCCTCACTTTAAATCGATGCGGTGACTTTGGGTTTTGCTGGAATCAGAGCTTGGTGCACAGTTTGCAAAGCATCCTGATGTTGTAAAGAAGCCACCGGCACAACAGCGTCTGCCTGGTCAGCGGCCACATGTATTAACTGGAGATTTTAAAAGCATGAGCCGACACTGGAGGCGCCCATTTCTTTTCCCCTTTAAAACTTACCTGCACAAAACTTTGAGAGAATTCTGCCAGTTAATTCTATTTGGGACAAGTTCTGGCCACAAAGCATCAAAAGTCGCACTGCCTGACCAGGCTCCTGCTGCCGGGAAGGGGAGCCAGTCCCCGACAAGGGCCTGGACACAAGAAAACAGCCCCTGCTCCCAGCCCCGAAGTCCCCTTCATGGGGAAAAGCTTCCCTTTCATCCTCTTGGAAGGTGACAGCCAGTTCTGCTTGCCACCAGGGAGGCGGAAAAGAAAGAAAACTCAGCTGGTTGGGGAGCAGATGTCAGCCGCAGGGGCCCCTCCTCCAGCAAGCGTGGCATTATTGGGAAGTTATCTAAAGTGTCAGAGAAAACAGTATTGATTTTTTTAGTCTGTTTTGTCAACTAGTCAATAAACCTTGCTTTTTCCTAGATTCTCTCTCTTCTAGTTCTCTGCCTCTCAATAGTTTAGAGCTCCTATGGCTTTACCCTTCTGCCTGTTTCTCTGTACATCCCCATCATCTAACTACCTATCCATCTACACGTCTGCCTATCTACCTATTGATCTATCATCTGTCAATCCATCTATCTATTTATCACTCTTTATATCTCTATTCATTCATCCATGCACCCACCCACCCACCCGCCTATCTGTTCCTTGATCCCTCTCCTCCTCCATCCATCCACCCTCTACCTATCCACCTGTTTATTTACTCACTATATCCCTATCCATCCATCCATTCATCCTCCACCTACCTACTTATCTATCCATCTACCCATCTATCTACCTATCAGCCTGTCATCTATCCATCTATCCACTCATCTATCCTTCTCTCCATCTATTTATCATTCTTTATCTTTCTATTAATTCATCAGTATACCCACTCTCCTGCTCCTATCTCTTCATTTATCTCAATCCCTCCCTTCCTCCCTCCCTCCTTTCCTCCATCCATCCACCCATCAATATTCATCCCTCTACCTGTTTATCTCTCTGTCTTCCTTTGTCATCTCATCCATGCATCCCTCTACCCATGTCTGTTTATTTCTCTCTATCCCTCTAGTCATACATCCATCTACCTAGCTATCTATCCACCTGTCTCCATTATCTCTCTTCCCTCCCTCATGTCCTTCCACTATCCATCTATCATTGTCCTCTCTGTCTTCTTCTCTCTCTTTCCCTTTATTTCTTCACTGCTTTTCTTATAGTCATTTATCCATGTGATTCTTTTTTTAAAAGATAAATTCAGAATTATTTTTATTTGACAACACCAGCTTTGAGGCTGGCAGAGCTGTGAAGTAGATGCTTTGCTTTGCTTGCCATGCCTGTGTGTTTCCCAGAACAGCACAATTTGCTTTTTCTTACAATTCTCCCTCGTTTAAATGATTGCAAAAAGAAGCTGTGAGCAGATTTCATCACCATATTTAAAGCTCCTTCCTAAAACCCGAAGAGTTTTGAGATGGCACTTAAATAGAACTCATTCTGTGCCAGACACTGTTCTAAGCACTTTACATGTAGTAGCTTATTTTATTCTCACAACAGTCCTCAGAGATAGGACCTATTATTCCCCCCATTTCATAGATGAGGAAATTGAGGACTTCGGACATGATTTCTTCTACTCCTGTGCTTCTTGAAGAAGCCCTGATGCTAAATATTCTCAGACAAATACCTGAACGCCAATTATTGTGTTTTCTCAGCAGTGAATCCATCGGGAAAGAAAGTCACTGTGATGATGATGATGTGTGTCATGGATGTCATGGTTAGATGTGAGGACCACATCCCAACCCGCTGGGTCCGTGGTGTGGTACCTCATGCAGACTTTGGTCTCAGTCATAGTCAAGACCAACCAACTGCACCCTTGCTCACATTTCAACTTTCCCCTTTCCCTAGCTCTCCCCTTGATCTTACAAACATCCTGAGTAAGTCTCTGATTATACTTCCTTCTTTTTCTCCACACTCCCTCACCCCAGGGGACCACCATGCATCACTCAGGATGGGCTCCATTTTGCCACAGAAACAATCAAACAACTTGATGGCTTAGGACCACAAAGATAACTTCTCACTCATGCTCGATGTCCATCAGGGTCGTCGGGGACATAGGTGGATGGACGCTCCACCTGAACAGACTCTTCAGGAGGATTTCTCTGGCAGCAAGAGGGAGTCAAGGAATTGGCTGACCTTTACATTTTTTTCTTTCATTTTCCCCCCTCTGAACCATTTTAAGTGTATAGTTCAGTTGGGCTAAGTATATTCTCATTGTTGTGCAAATAATCTTGTGTTTCTAAAAAGAGTAAAAATACTGTTAGCACTTTTTCTTTCTCTCATGTTTCAAGGTCAAAGGAAATAATCCGTGCTGAAAATTTATAACTTTCTCAACTCAAGGAATCAGAAAAATGTCAAGGTCCTTGTATTTCTATGCTTCTCTTTTTTCATCATGTAATAGAGTTTACTCTCAATGATGTGTGAACAAAGAAAAGCTAACTGTGAGTCGCTGCATTCACATTTTAGTTTTTACTATATATTTCTGTTAATCTACAACATGTATATAATAGGGATATTGCTATTTATCATTTCAGGTGTCCTCTAAAGAGAGAAGATGGTGGAACATTGAAGAATCTTTATTTTCTGGATATCTCGATCAGATTTGGAGGTAAGACTTTCAGATAAGAGACATGTATTGCATTTCTCTCCTCCTTTCTCCCTGCTTCTCTCTTTTCTTTTCTTTCTTATCCTTCCTTCTCTTCCCTTCCTTTCACAGATATGTACTAAGCTTTGACATGTTAAATTATGAGTTCTTAGGACTAAAACAATGAACCAGGATTCAGAAAGCTTGCATTTGTAATGGAGGAAAAAAAGGACATTAAAACATTTAAAAAGCAAGAGACTATCTTACAGAAAAGATAAAATAAAAGCAGATAATGAAAAGAAGAGCGACCTAGTAGTTGTGTCTGAAAGAGTAGCCAGAGACCCTCTCCAAGGAGGAACCACTTGACCTGAGACCTTAATGGAAAAGGGATTGGGAAGAATAACACTTTATTCACATTTCTAAAAAGTCCTTGATTCTAATATTGCTCCCTAGAAAATATTTCTTAGAAAAACTCATGTATTTATAGTAGTATCATTTAAAAAAAATTTTTTTATAAATGAGAATAACATGATTTACAAGACAGCATGTAACAGATGTGCAGGTTCACGCCTCACCGAATATGCATCACACCAGGCCCACCACCACGTTTCCATCAGTCTGCCTCCACTGGTCATTGGGCCCCACCATCTTTTGCTCCCAACCCTCCTTCTCCTCTGGTAACCTCAGGTCTGCTGTCAGAGTCCAAGGGTTAGTTTTGTCCTGTTTTGTCTCTTTGTTTACAATTTTCCTTCATATTCCATATATGAGTAAAATCACATCTTTCTCCTGACTGTTTCACGTAAGATTATCCCCTCTAATCCCATTCATGTTTTAGCAAATGGCAGGCAATATTTCATCAGATGCATGTATATTGTATATATATGTGTATCTTGTATATGTGTATAAATATATAATATATATAAATAATAGAATCGAGTATAACTCCATTTTCCATTGTGTCTATGTATCCCATCTTCTCTATCCAATCAATGTCTTATCTATTGCAAAGAGTACTGCAATGAACCTATAGGATGCATAGATCCAAAAAAGCATTTTCATCTTCTTCTGATACTAGAAGTAGAATTGCTGGATCACATGGCAGTTTATTTTTATCTTTTTAAGGAGCTGCCATACAGTTCTCCAAAATGGCAGCACCAACTCATATTCCCATCAACAGAGCACAAGTGTTCCCTCTTTCCACACCCTTGCCAACACTTGTTGTTTATGATGCTGTTTACAATAACCAAAGCCATTCTCACACGTGTGAGGTGACAGCTCATTGTGGTTTCCTAATAATAAGAGATGATGAGCACTTTTCACGTGCCTGTTGGCCATCTGTCTGTCTTCTTCGGAGAAATGTCTATTCAGATCGCCTGCCCGTTTTCTTGTATCAGGTTTTTTGTTGTTGTTGCTCTTGAATTGTATGAGGTCTTCATCTGTCAGGAAGAAACTTTGAAGCAATGGGTGGAACAGAGGTGACGGTGGGGTGAAACTGATGTGTTTGGAAGACACACTCAGAATGCTGTGGCGTTAAGGAGTCCCAGCTGGCACACCAAGGAGCCTTCTCTTGTTTTGAAATGTTTGTGGAAAGAGTCAAAGCTGAGCACACGGAGACTCCTCTAGGAAACTCTCTCACCCCTGAAGGAGAAAGCACTCAGAAGCTTCTCCTTCAGTGATCTCTTCTCAAATGTTTTCCTCGAGCGGCACGCCGACATGGAAGATGCACTCCTTGGTCTCCCACATGACAAACACCAGCGCTTGCAGGGTGTCGGGCATCTCTGAGGGAGAATTGCCTTTACTGCAGTGATGATAATAAGCATGACTTTTCCATTCCAAACCAGAGGTCATAATTCAGCCAGGAGAGGTTTATTTTCAGGATCAAGAGGACACTGAAATCTAGACCATGTTGGTAGACGTGGTGAAAACGGCCACTGAATCTAAAATGAGCACTTGTTAAAGTGCCTTTTAAAGTTATGTTTCATCACAGCATTTTCCTCATGTTACAAAATAAACAAGTTCGCTGTCGCCTGAAGCAGAACAGGATAAGAAAAACATCCCACCACATCTAAAACAACCAGTGTTCACTTATTTGTATACAGCCTCCCTCACTCATTCTATATTATCCTTTCCTCGAAGTGGGATTGTACCTTATTAGCTCATGTTTGCTTTCATTTAACAAATATTTACTCAGCTCTATTGTGAGTCAGATGCTCAGGGTGCAGACTGCAGCAGGACGGATATTGCCATTGACCTCAGGGACCAGTTTAACCAGGGAGACATATTTAAAAACCCAGAAGGCTTTCATTTTACACTGGCAAAGATACTCTACCTCACTCTCCTGTCAGACATCACCTGAAAACAGCAACAAGAGAGCACAAAATATGTGCACAATTTAGTAAGAAACTGGGAAAAACTTTTAACCTGGGGCGTGGTGGGAAGAGAAGGAGGGGAAGGCGAGAGAGGAAGGGGAGGCAAAGGAGAACATGAAAATGTTTCATTAACTCGAGTGTGGGTTTAAGTCACTGGATAAAGTTAAATTTCATGGTTTTGGGTTAAACCTCCCTTTACCCTTCTAACTTTATTTCCTTTAGTGTCGGATTTCTTTAGTCTCTAAAAATATTTACATGGACTTGGTATCAGATTTTCTGGTCAGCTGAGGGCGCTTGGTGAGTTGCAGTTACGGATACAGACAAGGACGGCATCACAGTGTTGAACTGAAACTTCTCCAGGTTGCTTTCTGAAGCGCCTCTGACGTCAGTGGGGAAGCTGCAGCCAGCCCGCAGCTGCTCCCGCAAGGCCGTGAACACTTTCAGAGTGTGCTGGTCCTGCCCTAACCCCCTTACTGATGTCATTGAATTTGCGGGGCAAGGCAGTTAGTTTCAGGGCTAGGGAGAAAATAAGGAAAATAGACAACAAGTCTTGAGCAGGAGAGATGAGTCAGGCATGAACTAAATTGTTTCTATGTGAGAATTGCAGTGATTTTATCCTGGAGCCCAGATTTCCAGTGACTGAGGCCCTCCAGAGAAAGCCCCAGCATATGCCACCAGCCAGCTCTGCCATCCCCATCCGCTCATCGAACAGGGGCTCTGCGATAATGATCAGGTTTGAGCACTACACACAGAATTGTGATTAACCCTCGTCCTTCTAAGAAAAGCAACCAAATATACAACACTGCTCAGCTGCAGAACAGGTTCACAAAAAGAAGCCTGTCATACTCAAGGCTTCACTTCTGACTCTTAGGTCAAGATAACATGGATTAAAAAATTTGATGGTGCGCCGGGGTGGCTCAGGCGTTAAGTCTGTGGGTGGCGACACAGTCCACAATCATTCCAAGGTCCCAGGTTAGAGACCTGCAGTCAGAGGAGCAACCAAGATGAAAACTAAATAAAACCAGTGCTGCTTCTTTCTTTCTCTTCCTGCCTGCCTGCCTGCCTGACTTCATGCCTGCCTGCTTCCTTCCTCTGGGGGGAAAAATAATCCTTTCATGATGTGCCTATTTTATAAATAGCCTCTAAAGAAAAATAGGAAAGGATCTTACTCTCCAAAAACACCCAAAATTCTATTTTTGTGAAAATAAAATTGCCAGTGGAATTTAAAACATGTAGATGACATAAATCTCTAATGCCCTTCATCTAGTAAACATTGAGCATCATCTGATTGCTCAAGTGAGTCTGTTTCTAAATTCCCACAGGTAAATGTGGCTCATTTGAAGTCAACGAGGAGACAGATTCCCAGCTCCACTCACCTGCCTCCTAATCTTGTGCAGCCATACCCCGACAAGGTGGTGGAAGGAAGGGTTTTATCCTTGTGCATAGTCTTGCCTGTCTACTCAGAAGCGAGCTTACTTAAGTCTCTCTGGAGTTTCTCACTTGGGGATGCAATTCTAGGTGTCAAGGTGGAGGGAGAGGGAAAAAGAAAGCAGCAATTTTGCCTTATTTCTGGAGCCTGGGCCGTAGATGTGTCCAGAGGCTAAGTAGTAAGGACTGTCAGCATTTGGAATCCCCCAGGAGCAGAACCTAAGGAAATAATTCAAAGGCAAGTAGCTTAGTTGGGAGCTGAAGAAAATACTAGACATGGACAGTGAGTGAGGAACTAAGAAAGATAAAGGTAGTTAGTCAATGATAAAGGGCACGCTATCCCCTCAGCTACCACTATGTGTGCGACTAGCGACTACTCCCCTAGAGACCCTCGGGCTACCGGTGAGGGATATACTCCTCCATGTCTCCTTATCTGGGATGTGAGAGCTGGGCTAGTCACACGCCACTCCCTTCCCTTCCGCCACTGGTCGAGGTACACTGGGCGCCATGTTGGTTCTCCAGACCTTGCAGCCTTCCTCATGGCGAGTAAGTGGATACGGGCGGCTGAAGAAAGCCCTTTAGCAATCAAGCGTGTGAGCTGGTACTTGAATGTCTGGTCAGCTTCCACTGAAGCCATGAAGGTGCTGAGATATGGAGAGGGTATCAATAGAATTTGCTCAGAGGGTGAACTTTTGCCAGAGAGAGAGATCTTAACTTGCCTTTAGATCATAAACATATCACTTTTGGGGGGATCTGTTTCTGCATTTTAAATGGGAATGAGGGAGGTGGATGAACAGTCATTGAAGGAAAATTAAATAGGATCTTATGTCTTGCATACTGTAGTCTCCGAGCTTGGATATGCTTGTGTATATCACACTCAATAATTGCCTTAGGAATTTACATCTTCAACTAATGGTAATTTTGTAGCTACTTCTTCAAATTCTTGATCAGAATCCAAGACTCATTGCTGTCTCTCCCTGGACCAAAGCTTCTGTGCATTCCGTAGTTTCAAAATTCTACTGAAACCGGAAAGAGGAGCACCAAGCTATTTTGCCATAAAGCATGATTTATTTTTCCGATGCAATCACCAGTTTAATCATGTTCACATTTGTGCAGGGAGTGCTTTTGGTAGATAATACACTTTAAGAAATTTGGGGAATGATAAACTCAAATGGAAATATATTATCTCAGCCCTCAGCTGTGTTGAATTTCTTTTTAGTTATGCTACCATTTGTTGGAATGGTTCTCTGCCTTATAACTCATCTGGAAAAGTGGAGAAAACTACGTTGAAAATCAGAACAAGTGTGCATGGGGCTGGCAAAGCTGTTGTGAGCTCACATTACCTCCACCCCTGGCGGGCAACTGAGTCTTTGAAAACACTAGGAATCTTGCCTCATGAGTTTCTTTGTATCTTCATCCCAGCTACCATCTGCAACAAGAGGAGATACCTGCACCCATAGCCTGGCTGTTATTAGCCTAAGTTCAAATCTTGTTACTTGACCAACTACCTGTTTTTCAGAGTCTCCTTTCCTCTTTAATGTTTGTCAATGGAAACAGAGAAAGAAGTTGCCACTTTTCTTTAAAAAAATGCAATGCCTGATTAATGGATAAAGAAGATGTGGTGCATATACACAAAGCAATACTGCACAGAACTTAGAAGAGATGAAATTCTGCCCCTTGAATCAACATGGATGGAACTAGAGGGGTGATGCTAAGTGAAACAAGTCAAAGGAAGAAAGAAAGATAGATACCTCAGTCATAGGTGGGATGTGAAAAGACAAAACAAAGGGACAGATGAAACAAAACCAACCCTTGGACATTGGCAATAGAACTGAGGTGACCAATAGGGAACGGGATGGGGAGGGTGGGGTGAGGGAAACGGTGGCAGGGCCCACTGGATAAGGATGAAGAACACTGGGTGGTGTGCTGGAGGGCAGGGTGAGCTGACATATATCTGAGGAATGGGGAGCCTGCGCATATGGGGAACCTACACACATGAATTTATTTTAATGTGTAAAATCAAAGTTACTTCAGTAAAAAGAAACAAGGTATTTATGTATTTTAATAATATGTATGACTTAACGAAATGGGTATCTATTGTGGCAGATAAAACACATTCATCGGAAATTTCATCTTTCATGGAATTGAGATTATCAAGTGCATGTTGACTTCTTTTACCCTTGGCTATGTGACTCCTGTGGAGTCCAGCCTCCTGGTGCGTGACTGTGAAAGGGCACTTAGAAGCTGATGCTCTAGTTTGGGCTTGCATGCATGACTGTCCATAATGCTGGTTGACTTGAAAATTCACTGAGGTTCAGCAATTTGTATCTGTTTCTGAACTGGAAGACTACCCCTTACAATAAGCCCTGGCAAACTCAAATGGCCAGTCCAAACACAGGACAGAAGTGCTGACAGAGAGAAGTAGGGTGATTTGTTGCCATTGGGAGAAAGGAGAAAAAGAGAAAGGAGAAGTCTGGGGTTCGCTGCTACCATTTTGGACACTTCTTGAAGTCACAAAAGAGTAGGGGAAGCAAGAATAGGACACAAGAGAGTGTATGTTTGGGGGGACCAAGAGAGTGTATGTTTGGGGGGAAAGCCCATTCCTTTATCTTTCTAATCCATTTCCCAGGGCCTCTTTCTGAGAATCAGGTATATTTCCTTGATTTCAAAGGTAGACACCAGTACCACCCAGGTTATCAAGAGTGGCAATGAGCCCTTTGTCTGCAGGCTTTCAATTTTCTTTTGAAATAGGTCTTGTGAAACCTGGGAGTTCATAATGAGGAGACCGTGGGAGAAGCAAGCCCACAGGCTTCTGTGAGAGGAGGTACAAACTTGGCAGCTGGGATGTCCCTTCAATTTTACAGAATAAAAGATAGAGGGTAGGAGAAGAACTCCATGTAAGTCTAGGTATTTATCTGTGAAATAGGGCAGGAAGAGACACTCTATTTTCCTTGAGGAGTTTCCATGAGGAAATTTCTACAATGGCCTCACTCCGCCTCCCAGAAGAAGCCATCTACCAGATGAACGAAGGAAAAAATCTCAGGATCTTGTGCATGTCTCCTGATTGGGTGGAGCAAAAATGTTCCACGCCTGTGCAGTGATCTCCTTTCTCTCTCCTCTAACCACAGCTTAGAACTTAATGGCTTGATTCAAAGCTGTTTGACCTTTCTCTCTCAATAGAAGATGCACAAAGAGAAGCAATGCATTTTTTACCCTCAAAGGCATTCCAGAAAGCAGAGCCTTCTCCTGAGAGCCCAGGGCAAGGACCCAGGGCCTTCTCAGGAAGGGGAGGTGCTTTCCAATTGCAGAGAATGGGATGGAGAGTTGATAAAGGCGGCAGGAGGGGCTAGTCAGTGTTGGCACCTGAATTTGATACCTGCCTTATACCAGCCTTGTGTTTAGTTAGCCCCAGAACTCAAAGATGCCCAGACCTGGATCTTGCCTCCAGACCTGAAATGTAGTGATGATATGTGTAGGATGGAAAGTGAGATAGTACATGTCTAACTTCTGTTGAGAAGGGCCAGGCTGTCTCAGGTCAGGTGGTAAGTCCCAGAGCAGGTTGGAGTGGCATGAGACATGGTCAGAACAGATCAGAGAGGATTTCATGCAGGAGATAGCATTCAAGTTGAAAATAGCACAAATAATAGTGGGGAAAGTATGGAGAGGGTGCAGAGAGGACAGGAGTGACGTAACAAAACAATGCCTGAATTTTAGGGGAAAGCATGGTGTTTCACTGTGGTTAAAGCGTTGTGCTTCCTGAAAACTAGAGCTAGGAAATTCAAGTGACTGACAAGTTCACAGCAGCAAATATGCAGAGAGCCCTGCCCCTAAAACAGACAACCCTATACTCTTTCCCTGACATGACCCTCCCCCTGACTCAGCTGAATCAACAAAAGGACCCCACCCCATGTGGCTGGTTTCTGTTCAGCCATCATTCCCATCTTCTTCCTAAATTTCATAGGATGAGTGTGAAGTGGGAAGTGAAAAGAAACAACTCCCAACTCGGGGCATAGGCACCATATGTCTTCTAACTCCTGAGCACCGTGGGGAGTCTCTTTAATGACTTTCCTAATTCCAGCCGCCACCCACCCCCAGCCCCCTACATCACATCTCTGGCTGCACATATGGTGTCTCTCCTTCCCAAGGAATTGCTTTTACTGATATCATTTCCTGTCACAACCTTAATATTCTTTTAATGTACCACCATTGCTTGCTGCAGAGCTAATTTGTTATCCCTTGTTATGGAGATCTCGTTCCAAGTGCCAGAGCAGAAACTGTGTCTCTGAGCTAAGAGCAGCACTGGCTGGTGCTTTTGTTCCTTTCACACTTTGTCTATCATTTCCTGCACTGGGAAATTTCAAGTCTGTGTCTGGCTAGTGACTGGAGCCATCAGTGTGGCTTACTCCTCCCTCTTCATTGTAACAGCAGCAGTGACAATATGTACACTTTTTACAAATCAGTTCATGGAAACGGACTGAAAAGTCCAGTCACAGAGTAGAAGACGTCAGGTCAAGATGGAACCTGCAGGTCAGCTGTAGCACCACGGACCAAGGTTGTTTCCATCTCTCCATTCTGCTTCTCACAGTGTTTATTGCATCCTTATTTTAGGCACAATGTTGATAATAGATGTTTGCAAGCAGTAATCAGGATTGCAAATTGCCAGCTTGTCACAAGCAAGAGAGAAAATTCTCCCCCGAAGGCCCTGTTAAATGTGTTAGTCTTATTGGCCTGAAGTATCTCATGTGCTCAACTACGACCAGGGGTAGGAGATGTGCTGATAGGCTCATGGATGAACAATCAACAACCTCTGGATCAGGCCTCTAGGGATCCCAGTAGGGAAGAAGAAATGGGTCCTGGGGAAACCACCCATCAGCCATCATGGGCTTTGTGGAGTCATTATTAGAACAAGAAACTAGAACCCAAATGCCTATATTTAAACATGAGCGCCATCACTCTGAGTCATATTGAGGCAGTTACTTGATTTCCTTCTGCATAATTTCCCACAATTTTAAGATGGGATTCGGGTAAGAACGAGTTAGTTAATTAATACTTAAAGGGCAAATTCTAAGCCTTCCAAAGGCAAAGAATAAAGACGACGTGAAGGAATTCTTCTGCAGTAACATCCATTCCGATCGCTGCAGTTGTACGGAGCACTGTATTTAGGAAGACGCTCCCATGCCCGTCCACTCCTTTCTGTCTCACTAACAGCACAGGGAGGCAGACAAGAGTGCCCATCTCAGAAATGAGAAAACCAAGGTTCAAAGCCATGTGGTAACTTGTAGAACATACAAATAAACTGACAAAGTTGGCCTGCGTCATGGCCCAGTATCTAATTGAGCCCTTGACTTGTTTTTTTCAGGTTCTTAATCCACACTGTCCAGTGCAGTCTCCACCAGCCACGTGAATCTACTTAAACTGGCATTCGTTCAAGTTTAATAACATGACAGCTTCAGTGCCTCAGTTACACTAGCAACATTTCAAAGGTTCAAAAGCCATAGGTGGCTAGGGGGACACTGTACTGGTCGGTATATTTCTACCGACACTGAGAGTCCTATTGGTTGGTCTAAATCAATGCACATATTAAATGTTTAGCATCATGTCATCTTTCCATAACACAGTGATGGAGTCACAGGGTCAAAATTCTTAACCAGCGTCCCTTCATCACTAAGACTAGGTTAAAGTGCAGACAGATGAAAAGAGAAGCAGAATTTTAAAAATGAACAGAATCGACGAAAGAGAGGAGACAGCTTCCCACTCAAGCCCTATGTGTCTGCGTTACAGAGCCGCCATTTTTATTCAATGTTAAAATAAAATAAAATAGAAATAAATAAGGGAACCCGTGTGCTCAATAAAGACTCAATTCTACTTTGGAAAAGTTTCAAATTCTCTTGCTCCCCATTCCGCCCCATCTCCTCTTCCTAGTCTCCAGGAATCACCATTCTTTGCAGCTGCAAGCTCTAGACGTTAGCGCTGGTAAGCAGAAGGGGCTTGGCAATTTTAATATACACACTGAAAGCTCCCAGGAACCCGGCAGCCTCTTCTGAAAGGATTTGGAACCCTCTCACCACTTCCATGCCAGACCATGTTTTTATAATTAGCTTCTCTAAAAAAGGACTCCATCCTCAAAGCATGCTGTGAGTTGGGGACAAGCTGCCCCCAAAGAGGCAGTGGCAAAGGAAATGTAAGGAGTCGCTTTTGCTGGCTTTTTCTTCCTTTTCTCCTTGGCTTATTTTTTTCTCACAAGGTCTGAGATGTGTGTGTGTGTGTGTGTGTGTGTGTTGGCAAATTATGTTGATAAGTGGCAGTGTCACTGAGCAAAAGAAACGTTTCCTCTTGTTAATCTAGTACCTGGACTGGACCACCAAGGTCAGCACTGGATGACAAGCACAGGGCCTGCATTTCCCCACCGTGGCACCTGGTTGTCTGGCCCACCCTCCCTGCCCACCTGCACAGCATCAGCTGTGTTTCTCGGCTAATGACCAGCCCTGAGCTCCTTCTCTCTGGCAACCACTTTTTTGGGCTCACCTTTGACCCAATCATTGAAAGATTTTCTGTCTGTTTGGAAAATGTTTCCTCCATCCATTTTTCATGAAGACTAGATGTGTCTCTCAGAACTTTAAAGTAAATATAAGGATAAGGCAAATGAATTTGTGGTGTGCATCTCTTAAGCCTGCAAGTGTGCTTTGACTTTCTGGTGGACAAAGCACGACTTTAAAGCCCTCTGCGTCAAGTGGGCAAATGACGCTGATACAAAAAACAAAAGACGTCATGCCAAGAGTTTTCTCCTGAGCATTTACAAAAAGTACTGCTCTTTTAATAACCCAGGATGAAAATGTGAAATCTTGATGGATAAATAAATGAGCACAAAAGCAAAGCAAAGCAACAGAACAAAAGTAGGTCTTCAGAAAAATAAAGGCAGGTGGTTTTGCCTGCATCTTCCATTAGGGTTAGGAAAACTTTCACAGGGTCAATGTGAGGCTCCCTATCCCCCCCGTCAGAAACGGAGGCCTCACCTTCCAGTGACGGCTGGCAGCAACCTTGCTCCAGCTGATGACTCCAGTTGGCCCCAACGAGCCATTCCTTCCAGACTTCAGTCACGATGCTGCGACAGCCCCGCGCCTCCCTCTTCTGACACTGGAAGGGCCACCCAGCACTTTTTAAAATGAAGTGGTGGCAGAACTGCAATGAACAAATCTATTTATTTATAGCGGAGTGACCTGTTCGCCAGGATTATGAACCTCTGGCGCCTGATAGGAATTTAGATTCTGCTGAGTAGCTTCAAATGGAATTTCGAATCCTGGCCTTTGGGCTGCAGTCTCTGAGCGGGGCCCATTGGGACATAGTTTGTGCTGGGGCCTGATTGTCATCTGACCCAGATGTTATGCAGACATCTGTCTCTCTCCACTGAGCAGCCTCGGCATGCTGCCCGCCCTCCCCACCTTTGCAGACCATCTTCTCTTCCTCTGACGCCTCCACCCACCCTGTTGGCTCAGGCAATAATAGATCGACAGCGTGTGGGCACGGGGAGAGAGCTCGGTGCATGAAAGCAAGACTTGGCTGCTTTGGATCAGCTCCTGACTTTCCGTAGGACTGCGGACAACCTTCCTACCTCTGCTGGCCGCGGTTTCCCCAGCTGTCACAAGCAGAGTGACAAAGAACGAATTCTCACCCACTGGGCACCATTGCTGTGGGAGCATCAAATAGACAATGATAACACCTGGCATGAAATGAGTGTTTCTGCTCTGCCAGGGACCACTGGAAATCGTCTCCTTTATTTTTAATTCTTCCTCACCACCACCGAAGAGATGTCTGTGGTTGTTGCTTTCAGGTAACAGAGAAAGAACGATGTCCACAGAGAGTGACTGACATCAGACGTCAGTGGCACGTGTGTGGATTCAAGTTCAGAGAGCGGGACCCGGGGGCATGAGTTCTGTAATCCTGATGCATGAACCGCGTGGCAAGACAGACAAGCCGGGACATGAAATGCAAACTGTTCGCCTCACTTCTAAGGCCATCGTCACCGGGATTCCTGGCATGCTGATGGGATCACCACCGAAAAGTAGACCTCACTCCTAAGACACACGAGTCGGCGAAATGATACTTAAAGAACGAATGCTCCAGAACGCAATATTTAATACCTCCACCACTCGCCCGGCTTTAGATGACAACAGCCCCTTAACATCTGTCTGGGCAGAAGGAAGCCCTCAGGGGGTCTGGGATATGTTTAGCGCATCGATTATGGTGATGTTTTTAACAAGTGCATCCTTACCTCCGAATCATCAAGTTGTAAATAGTAAATGTTATTGCTTTTCAAATACCAACCGAACCTCAATAAAGTGGATTTAAAATAAAGAGCTGACTAGTTCTGAAACAGCACCACACACACACAACAAAGAGATGGTTTAACATGGGGAAACAATTTTCAGAAGATGAAGTCGAGGTTGGGCTGGAGAATGAGGTGAGATGTTACCCCAAATGATTTCACAACCATCTTTCTGAGATGAAGGCAGGAGGCAGATGCTGCGTGTGACACTGGGGATTCCTCAACCTTTCTCCACCCTCCTGAACCCGTGTCGTGTCCGTCTGTGGGAGGCTGGATGGAGGAGGGCAAGAGGTCACCTCCAGGGCGGCCGGAAGATGGAGCCTCTTCTCCATCTGTCCTGGAGACCCGACGAGAGGAAAAACCCCGAGAACCTCCTGCTGGAACCTGGTCTCTTCCCATCTCCCAGCCCAAGGTGGCATGTGCCTGAACGATGATGATGAATGTGCTTCCATAAATGAGACATTTAAGGACATGGCAGTACCAGCGTGACAGTGGTCTTCTTTCCATTCACAGGCACAATGATTTCATGTGAGTGGCAGAAAAGCCCTGGGACCTCAAGTGTCGGGGCTTTATGGAGAGATTTTATTTGCTCTGGGACACACAGCTACTTAGAGACAGATCCTGGCCATGGTGGCTCGTGATATAAAAAGATGACTCCGGCATTCAGTGATTTGATTCCTTGACTGGTCCGTGGGTCCATGCATCTGGCAAACACCCAGTAGGGCTCAGATCTTGTCCTGGTCAATGAAGTTCCCAAGGTGAAGGCACCTATTTTCTACCCCCTAAAATGTCACCATTGGAAGGGGAAGAAAGGGCATAAAAATCAACATCTAGCCCATGCTGAGTAAATAAAGATTCTCACAGAGGGATGAGCAAGCTGTAACTTCATGGTGGTGGTACAGACAGGCTAACGGAGAAGCCAGCAGACATACACCCGCACTGCTGTCCTCCAGGCTCTGCACCAGGTGCAGCCTCCATTTCCCTGTCCTTGAGAAGCTCTCAAGGGAGCAGAGAAGATAAGACAACAGTAGAGACATCACCAGTGGCCCCCAGAAATCTCAACAGAGAGCTGAGGATTCTGGGCAGGCGGACAGGAACCCAGCTGGGGAGTCGGTGAATCAGGAGGACTCCCTGGAGGAGGGGATATTTCATCTGTCTCTGAGAGTCTCTCCACCTGCACCTGCAGAACTGAGATGACCGCCCTGGGAAGATCCCACAGCAAACAGCAACACCTTCCATGTGATTTCTGTCCCTGGCTTCTTGGTGCTCGTGGCATGATGAAATGCCTAAATATAAACATACTCCTTTCAAAACCACCTTCAAAGGAGACTAGAGTTTCAGGCCGACAGAGGCTTGACAGATCAAGAGAAACTTGCTGACATAAACTGTGGTTCAAGGGGTGATCTGTTTAATAGGCGATTTTAATGTTTCTCATTTTGCAGCCTCACCAGTGGCCATCTATCATCCACAGTCACATTTAAGTTCCTAAATTACTGCTCTTTAACTTTTGTCATTTATGCTGCAAAGAGATCTGTTTGAAGGTCTGGTCTCCCCTCTCCGTCCACCCCTGTAATTGTATCTTAATAGTAAGAGAAAGAGAAATAGGGATCTGCACTCTGTGCAAAACCAGACCCCCATTTTTTTTTCTCCTGATTTCAAATTCCAGCCTTAATTTAATTATGTCACCTCTTCGTGGTGAAAAAGGAGGAAACTGGTGTGAATGGGAAGAAGAGAATGTGTTGAGAGCCATAATTATGGAAATAATTGTGAGTAAAGTCTTCGGAAGATTTTTGGATAAGGGATTCAAGGATGTGTTTTCTTCTTCAAGATGTGGGTGAGGAAAACCGCACATTTCCAGACCTTGATGCCAAGAAGGAAAGAAGGGTATGGCTTTAGCTGTATTGTCTTTTGTTTCTGATCACGCTTCCAAGATAACAGCATTAAGGCTGTTTGGGTGTATGGAGGGAATTTCTGGTCTTTCCAGTCATGTGGAAATGTCCGTCAGCAGGCGAAGCTGTGAGCTCACCAGAGGACGAAGCCACAGAAACTCTGCTCTGTAGAATGGTTACGTGCCCTGCCTTCCCAAACTAGTCCAAGTTGCACACTCTCCAGTGTTCCTTGCACGTGTCCTGGTTTGCACGACAAGTTATAGGATCAACTTGCAGGCAGATGCCCTTTGCAGACAGAGGCAGCAGCAAAGCAGAGAGAAATTGGGGTTCCTTGATTGAGCCAGTCTCGTGACTCAGCTAAGTACAAGAGGGCGTTTCTGTTCAGGTGATCGTGGCAACTCTCCCTACAGACCAGTTTGCCAGCTGTGACCCGGAGAAGGTGCCCGATGGAGTGTCCAGTCATTTTCAGAGCAATGCTGCTGAGAATAACCCCTCAGCTGCTGTGGCATGAGCTTGGTCCAATGGGAAAAATCTGCTCCGCTCTCCACTTCCAACATCTGCTCATCTGTAATCTCCACGAGAGGCGCCGCAGGCTGACCGTCCACATTTTAAAAAAGAAACAGGCACTTCTGGTCCCAGCTTAGATGGAGTCAGAACACTCCATTTCCAACTCCCCTACCGAGTATGACCACAGCTCCACATGGGGCACAGAGAGACACAAGCGGGCGACTCTGAGAAGGAGGGACTCACAGGAAAATCTTTTTTGGGGGTTAAAACTAAAGAGGTTCTTCTACATACCCACATTCACAGAGTCTAACGTTCACACACTTTTAAAAATGGTGTTAGGCTGTATCTTGGTTTAAGAACTGCTTCTCAAAACTGTGCTCTGAAAGAAAGCCCGTGGTGGTTTATTTACTTACATTATATTTTCATGGTGGCATGGAATTCTAGTATATGCTATACTACACATTATTTATATTTTTAGGAGAAAGGCTGGTAGGAATGAAGGAAAGTCGGCAGATAGGCAGAGAGAGGAGGAAGAAGTTTTTTATTTCCTTTTTACTCTATTGCTCATCCTGGTTGTTCCCTGGCCCCAGAGGTGAGTCCTGGTCCTTGTGAGGGGTGTGGACTATGCTCAGCTGGAGGTGGCAGACCCAACTACTATTCCACCAGGGTGTGATTGATTGCCTGTTTTCTACAATTCAGGTCACCTCCCGGCTTGTTTTGTGTATTGTTTGCAGAATGGATACTGTTTCTGGGGGACATGGGGACACTTTTCCCTCAAGTCAAATTGTTAGGTGTGAGATGGCTTAGTTGCAGGCATACATGCACAGGTGACTGTATAACCAGCTTGTTTCCCAGAGTGTTAGACAAAGTCGTACTCCTAGCAGAAGTGTATGAAATCTTCCCGTGTGTCCAGACCCTTTCCTATGCTTGTCACTGCTGCAGTTCAAAATGTCGCAAAGCTATTAGGTGTGAATACTCTTCCCATTGAGACCTGATTTTCACTTAACCTGTTTCCTACACATTTTCATATCATGAAATGTATTAAAACACTTTGACCTTATTCTGGTGCAAGTTACAGTAGGGATTCTGTAGCTGAGAAATGATTAACCCAGGAAATTTGGGCATGGCAGACCCCAAGTGGACATATGGACCAGGGAAGGGGTCAAAATTTCATTCCTCTAATAAACCAAATTTCTGACAAGCTCTGGATAAAGAATGGAAAGGAGAGTGATGTGTAGAACAGAAAAAGGATCCAAAGGGAAAGTTAATTACCTACATGAGTGACCACCTCCATGTGCCCAGATTGTGTCAAGTGATGGGGGAACTCAGAGGATAAACCCCCTTCTGTGGAGAACTCCCTCTCATTTTCTGCTAAAGATGCTGGCAGGAACAGTTGTGAAAGACTTGGGTCCCAGATATAATGGAAACAATGTTTCAGCTGGATTTCCCAGCCCTGAAATTCTTGTCTCATGATACAAATAGATCTATATTTCTCAAAAATATTGCTAGTTGGATCTTTTGTTGCATATAGTCAACAGGTTGCTAATTGATATGGGTTCAATAGGCATTTGGTATTTCCTATCATCTTTGCACCAAATATCTGCATTTGTATCAGTTAAAAGGGAAAATTTACCCCCAATCTCCATCTCTTAGAAATAATACACACAAAGTAAAGGTAATGATAATAATAATACCCATTATTAAGGAGAATTTTTAAAGTATCACATGCTTGGTGCCTAATATCTTTACTATTCCAATAAGACGATCAGGGAGATGAATGTAGACTAGACAAGTAACTTGATGTCAAACCCAATGAATTTGGAATTTAACTGGTGTCTCACACAGGTGTGTTGGGTTCAAACCCCACACCCTTCCTCCTAAGGCATTCCCATTCACATCTACCACTCCTGTCCCCTGTCTCACCTTGTAATGACACGATGCCTAACCCAAGGAAGTCAGTGATTCTGAGATGAGATGGATCTTCTCAGATTATACCTAGGAACAGTCAGGTATAAAAGAAAGATTCTGATATTTATCATTCAAGATAAATGCTGATGACAACAGTATGTGGTGACCAAAAATGGTCCCTTAGTGTGAGATAACTATATCCATTGGTGGGTGTCTATTTGTTTTTTCAGAACAAGTCTTGGTTTATGCCTGTTTTCCCTTGTAGTTAGTAGCTCTATTACCTCTCAAAAGTGTCCTACTTGACCATACAAAGTTTTACTTTTTGTAGCAAACAACTGGCTAATATTTTCTCTGGACAGTCAAGTACATGTAGGTATTGTTTGAACTGTGAAGAAACCTGCATGACTCCTGACAATGGCCTCAGTTACCACTGTCATCAACATATTTCTTTCGTGTCCGTTGGGATAGCAAAGTATCAGCATGGCTGCTTGCACAGTCCTATTTTTCCGTAGCTGAATTTGTCAAGGGGAAAACAGGGTGTTGGAATTTTTCTTCATCTGGCAATTATTGGAAGTTTCAAGAAACTCCTCTAAGAATTAATTTAATACTCTAATCACAAGAAAAGGATTCCCACTTTGCAATCAACTTCCTGGACCCTTGAAGAGATGACGTTGAAGGAGCTGGAGATTCCTTAGCACAGCAGCCTGGTGCTGTCACTGTGCTAACTTTGATTTTGAAAGGCCGGGGATACATAGATAATTAAAAAATACCAAAGATTCCCAGCTCATGTTTTAGTCTTACCTGAAAAAGTAAAACATCCTAGTTGTATTTTAATTGGATGTGAGATTAGAGGTGGGAGGATATATCTGCTTGGATCAAGAGAGTAGTTTCTGAAGTCAAGTTGCCTGGTTTGAATTTAATTCCAGCCACTAACTGGTCATGTGACCCACCCCACTGACTTAGTTTATCTATGAAATAGAAATTACAGTAAGACACAGAGACTCACTGTGAAAACTGCATGGCAGAATTTATGGAGAATTTCCTAACATGTGACAAACCCTTTCCCATCATTGTTAATTTAGTCATATGGAGTCAGAATCATACAGTCTGGATTTTAAGAATAAGGTTCAAGCATAGGGAAAAGTGAACACAAAAACATCCCTCTCCTTCTTCACATGCATGAATTGGACATTTTTGTGGATGAAGCATCACAATGCATTATTCAGTTTCTTTTTCTCTATCCTCTCTGTCACCAGTCTGGTCTAGGCTATATCTGCTTTTCCTGCCTACTCATTCTGCATACACACACCCTGGGATTCTTCCAATGTCTGAGCAGAGTGACCTCTCCATAGAGAAAGGAAATATGATCGTGATCATTTGCTATGTGTAGCCTTTTATTTGCTCCCCACTGCTCTTTTCATGGCTGCATTGAACCAGCTTGTATTGCTTCTCATGCCTCATGCGTGAACCTAGATGCCCAGGTCTTAGCCAGTCCAAGTCCTTTTCTCCTGAAGGAGCAAAACAGGTTTCCTTCACTAGCTCTGTGCTCTTCTCCTTTTTACATCTTACTCATCACTCAAATCTCAGCTTAAATTCTCCTTCTTCCAAGGACTCCCCAGTCATCCCTGAGATTCAGGCTAGTGCCCTGTCATGTAACCTCAGAAGTCTCATTTGCTGTGCACCTATAACTTACCTTGAGTTTCTGAAATCAGGTAACTAGCTCTAAAAAGTCAGATAAAAAAGAAATATCTCCATTAATGTTAATAGAAAAAATTATTTTGAGTCTTGTACCAAATCAGTATATACAATTATTTTGTGTCTGATTTAACTATATAGATAATTATGTGCATATGTTCATAGATAAATAATATCAAAAGTAAGGAATAAGCAATAGTTTGAAAGTAAATAGTCTGCAAGTGAAATGTACTCTAATCTAATGGATATTTCACTGGTCAAAGGAGAAGAGAGTTAACAGTGGGTAGCAGTGGCAGATTGGTTAGAAAGAAGAGGAATTCTTTACAGGAAGTACTCCTCTTTCTACATCAATGCTTGGACATTTGGGACAACTCACAGTTATCTTTCTCTCAAACTGCTCTGTAAAGTTACAGCATAAAATTACATATAAAGCAAAATAAAATCTAAACACAAAAGTGCTTTGTAATACATAGGAGTAACACACAGGTAAAAAGATGGATAAGTTTCAGAGCTCCCACTCCATTTCCCACATTTAAATATGCAAAACATTTGGGGTTCATCTGAAAATGAAGCACAATTCAAATTTTTTAGATGTGACAATTCTTTGATCAGAAATGCTCGTGGAGATCAAATCGATAAATGCCTAATCGAACCTCTTAGAGCATATGCACTTATGCATTGTGTGAAAAGTCACATTGGAAGAAATCTATCATTAAGCTAAAAGTGGCATGGATTTTCAAAATAATATAACTTTATAAATGATATGGCTCAGTAATATATGGATGCAATTATATAACTTCCAACTTGAACAAGCCATGAACAGAGCAGCCATTCCATAAGATAAGTCTATAATTTCACACTTACGTATGTAACTATTTTTCTGATATTTGCCACTAGAGAATAAACTCCAAGAAAATTATGGTATTTTTAGCACCTGACAGAACACAAGAAACTGATAATGATGTTTCGTGGTATAGAGAGAAGAGCCAGGAAGAGACAAGGGTGAACTGAGAGCAAGAAATAAGTCGAAGGAGGATTGGAAATAGGAATATCCTACACCGTTACTATTAGAGGAAGGGAAATTAAATGTGTGCCCTCCCCTCACACGCACAGCACGCTGTTTCACATATGGACCATGATGTGCATAGTGAACTGCTTTGGCACCTACGCTCCAAACAGCAGAAGCCAGCAGATCTAAGCAGAACGTCTCTTGCTGTCCTCTTATACTCCTGTGATGGTTATCACAGGGACTGAAATGACTCAAGAAATCGCTCGGATATTTCACGGGCTAATTCATTATGTAAACAAGTGATGTCAGTGGCCATGTGTGTAACGTGTCCAGCAGATGATGCCACAGCTGCACATAAACTGAAGAATTTGTGAGCTTTTTCTTGTCTTTCCTCCTGGTTTCAGCACCCAGAGCCCAGACAGCTTCTTGCAGATTTGCTGGCTTGGCCTTTCTAAGCAACAGATTTGATTAGATTCAACAAATACCCTGGTATATGGCAAGTTAATTTTAACATGAGACAAGGCTAGAGAAAAACCACAGCCTGGAGTTTCTTCATACCAGCTGGAAAAAAAAAATGTGCAGAAACTTTGAAAATGACCTTCTTAATGAAGACATGGGTTGGACACATAGCAAAGCTTTATTCAAGTGCCTTTCAAATTCATAGCTGTTTTCAATCTAGTTAAATTTCCCCCTACCCCACCCTGACCCCCACCAAAAGAGAAAGAAACAAGTTTGACCTATCTTGAGCCAAAGTCACACTTTTCTGGCTGTTAAGAATATGATTAGCTTCTGAAAGTGACTGATGCCCTGGTTTTTCAATCATGTTAGAATTCTAGAATAATGGAATTTCTTATGAGGTCTACAAAAAGGTCTGATAGACTTTCAACAGCAACTTCCTCATCCTCCCCAGGAACTAAATTTACTTCTGCCAATCAACTTCTGTTTACGGCTATGCGAATTTACAGGGTTATGTATTGGTTTATGTAGAAAAAAATCTGAAAGTTAGTGGTGTTTTCAGAAATTCTCCTGAATTTAGATGTTAATAGACCTCCCTCTGACAAAAGTTCATTCGTTCCTTTAGCATTAAACATGTAGATAAATATCATTTCTGAATGAGAATTGGTGCCTGTCTAGAACTCAAGAAAAGCAGGATCGCTTTATTCAGATAGGGGTCTAGATTTGAATCCAGATCCACAGCTGGATTCAAGCTGGGTGAGTTTTGGCATTGGCTTTCACGTACTTTAATTTTGCGATCTGTGAGATAGGGACTACAGTCTTCTGCAGAGTTCCTGACAGGCATGAGTGGCAAGAACATAGAATAAGCTATGTTATGCTTGCGGTTTGTATTCTCACTGAGGTTTTCAAAAAAAAAAAAAAAAAAACACAAAGCTTCAAAACCATCTTTCAATAAAGAAACTGCTTTGGATGCATATTCTAGATTCACTCAGGAGTAGAGATGTTGACCTGTGGGTTTCTCTCCTTTAAAGTTTGAGGCCATGTTTGATAAAGATTGAGGTGCTCTGTCATAGTTTTCCAGATTATATGTGTGATACAATCCAATGCTCCACTTGCATTTCAAGCATGCTTTCTGAGATAGGCCTTTATCAAATGAAGTCGTAATTTTTAGTGTACATGTCTGCTGAATCTATTACCTTGTAGCACCTCTAAATACAGGGATATGTTAAATTTTAAAGAAGATATACAGATACTCCCTGACCTAATGGTGGTCCCATTTATGATCGTGTGGATGCAATACTCATTCAGTGGAAGCTGCTTTAAAATTTGGTCTTTGCCTGGACTATCGATGTGTGGGTGTGATACTCTTCCCTAATGACAATCTGTAGGTGCTGGTGACCAAGTGACCATGAGGGGAAACAAGTTCTGCCAGCTATTCCCCAGCCTCACCAAGAGAGAGGGTGAACGTAGCTGCAGATACCCACGATCCAGAATCACCTTCAGCTCGACGTTCGAGCATATTCTTCAAGTCAGTGTGCTGCTTTCAACTGTGTTCCCGAGTGGTGAGAGCTCCTGGGGCCATTCTGGTTCCCACCTTCAGGACAGAAGTCAATCAATCACTTTATATCTTCAAGACTTTTGTTTATAAAGCTGACTTTGGATTAGATGATTTTGCCCAGCTGCAGATGTTCTGAGCATGTTTAAAGTGGGTGAGGCTAAGTAAGGGTACCTGGTAGGTTAGGTATAGCAAATGCCTTTTTAACTTATGATATTTTCAACATTCAGTGGATGCCTTGGGCAGTGACTCCAACATAAGTTTGGCCTCCAGTATGACTGAGAGCACCTCTTTCTACTACACAGACCTATCCACAAAGAATAACTATACACGCTGGGTCAAGGAAACACACAACTACATTAAATTATGTAAGAGCATAAAGGCAGGCAGATTCCTGAAAGAAATTGTCACTTGAAAGAGGAATTAAACTCAATGACTTTTTCATTTTTCACAGCTTTGTACCTTATTGGGTAACCAACCCCACCCTACGTCATGCCTAAAAAAATCAAAGGTTAGAATTGGGGGCAATTACAGATACAGAAAAGCTAAGGTTTCTAATATAGAGAGAACATGAGAGGGGAACATCCTCTGTATAAATGTTGCCTGAGCATCTGATTGACAGCTGAGCCCACGCACAGGGCAGGATATAAAAAGCCAAGTTACAGATGAAATAAGTGAGCTGAGATTCGAGTTGCTTCTCAGGAGGGAGAGTTGGTAGTTTGAGTCCCACCAAGGCTGCTGAAGCAAAAAAATAAATCAATACACTGTAGAGACTGTAACAGAATTCAGATTCTCAGTAGTGCGGCATCCACAGCACCATTTTCTGAAAAAGAAAATGTGACTGATTCTTAAAAAAGGAAGAAGCAGTCATCAGAAACCAACTTGAGATGATCCATACATTGACTATAGCAGAAAATAATTTTAAGTACCTACTGTCAAACCTATATTCAATGATGTAAAGAGAATTTACATTAATAATCAATGAAAACTAAGAAATGTCTACAAAGATTTGTAAAGTCTTAAAATGAAACAAGTACATGTTTTAGAGCTAACCATTAGAACTAAAGCATTTGAAATTAAAATGTATTGAACAGACTTCACGGCTGTATTGAAGACAGCAGAGGAAAGTCTAGTGATCTGGTAGAGCAGTGGTTTGGTCCATCACCTCCAAAGGATGCAGGACATGTACCCCTGGGTTTGAGTCCCAGGTCCAAGGGGAAACAGTGTGAACAACTAAAATGGATATAAAAAGTAAAATGTTTTAAGAAGTCTTCATGTAGTTCAGTGGAAGGATCCTATCTTAAAATCAGAAAGATGAAAGATTGAAAAACATCAGCAGAGCTTCAAACATCTTTGAGACAATATTGAAAGATCTAATATATGTATAATTGGAGTGCAGAGGGCACAGAGAGGAAAAACGGTGCATGATATTTTTTTAAAAAGTAGTGCCAACCCACTTCCTAACTTTGGAGAAAGATATAAATTTACAGATTGATAAAGTTTTGTGGAACTCTTCCCAAGAACATAAAAGAATGCCACAGACATCCGGACATGTTATAGTCAAATTGTAAACAGAAAATATAAAGAGGGAATTACAAAGCCACATCACATGCAGGGAAATGATTGCTGATTTCTATCAGAAAAAAAAAAATGAAACCGAGAAGATGGTGCGGCAACTCTCTCAAAGTGTTGAAAGAAAAAAAACAGAACTATCAATCCAGAATTATTTTAAAGTAACCTTCAAGAATGAAGGTACATTAAATATATGTCCAGATGAAAGAACACTGAGAATGAATCCATGGAAATGACACAGGCATTGTGCAATACAGTCAAAGACATTTGTTAGGTTGAAGGAAATTATCCAGTTTATAATTCGGTTTCTTAGGAAGTAAGAAGGACATCGAAAATGGTAAATATTGAAGTGAATAGAAAATACTCGATTTCTTAAGAATGTATCTCTCAATATTTTATATAGTTATGGCAAGTAACAGGTGCTTAATAATTGGGGCTTACATGAAAAAATGAGGCAGCGTGGAGGGAAATATTTAACAAGGGAGAAAAAGCCTGATCTTGGCCATTTTCAGTCTGACGATGAATGTGTTATTTGAACTCCAACCTGGTAGTGTCAAGATGCATCAAAGGGTCTTTTTAAAACATATCCTGAATATCTACTAAACAAAATTGATTTTGAGTGTTAAATCATGGTATTGAATGGGCACTGGCATAAGCAAGATGACACATTAAAAAAGGTGATTAAAAAGAACTGAATGGATGAACTCCTTGGAAATTGTGGGATGGAGATGTGTCTGAAGCTAGTAATATGGGAAATGCCCTAGATAACCCTGGATCACTCCTCTAGGGGAAAGTAAGACAGTCCTTGCCAAAGCCTAGTGAGAGCTGGAGATAGCCTGCTTGGTGGAAGACATGACCTTGGACAGAGGAGCTCTGCATATCACTGAGCATCGTGCAATACCAGTCTAGAAGGAAGGTGACCTGGTAGGACATTGTGATGTCTCTTCTCCTCTCCCCATATGATCTCCTACCCGTTCCTCTTGCTCGCTTCACTGGGATGGGGTCTAGAGGGCAAGGAAGCCGCGGTTGGTGCAAACTCAGTGCACACAGCTTCTCAGTGCTCCAGCGCACAAAGAAAGAAGGAGGGAGATAAGGGCAGTTTTTGGCAATGATGGAAGGTAAGGAGAGAGGAGAAGATGAAGCCCCTATCCTTTGGTTTTACAGTCTAGTTGTTAAACAATGGGCAATAGGTCTGGTCTTTATCAGCAGCCACTCAAATCACCCCACATAGAAGGATCTCTTGAGCTCTTCTGTAAAACCAGTGCTGATTCTCTAAATATGAGCACTTTCAATGCATAGTCAAGTAGGGTATGACCTTAACAACTACTCCAACCTAGAGATACTTCATCACCAAGGAAACAGGCTGAGAAAAAATGAAAATGATTTGCCTAGGGTTATACAGTGATTGAGAGAAGGAGGATTGGAATCAGCTTTTCTGAATCTCACCTAACCAGCATCCCATCTGTTACAACTTAAACATAGAAATGTGGACAGTGTATTCTCATTGCTCGCGGGGAAAGAAGTCCCTTTCTTCCTGGTTTTAAGTGGATTTGTCATTTCTAGTCTGTTTCTTCAAGTGCTAAATAAGAGCTCCAATCTCTGCTTCCTTGGCATGGAACACACAACTTTCGGGTCGTGTTGCTTTCTTGCAGTCACGAATCCTGTCCTCACAGCAAGCAGGCACTGAGTCCTTTTGAAAGACCACCTGCTGTCAAAACACAGACACATTTACAATGCCCATGTGAGTATCATCTCCATTCTACAGATGAGAAAATTGAAGCACCCAGAATGAAGTAACTTGCCTTTTGTCATGTTATTAAGATGAGGGCACAACCAGAAGTTGAACTTCTGTAATCAAAATCCTGTGCTGTGAGCCATCCTATCACCTTGGGGGTTAGTGAACTGAAGCTCTGCCTGACCTTGATAGTGGATGACATATTAGCACTGGGCTGATGGTGGGAGCCAATTCATAATTTATCTCAGGAAAAAAATAATGCTCCCTCCATCTTGTCACTGACAACTGAACCCTTTAGCAGCATCAGGGGGAATTACGTTGGAAGAAAAATGGCATGTCTGTGAATACTACATTATCTTCAGGTCCACTAAATTGATTTTTATTCTCAGAGATAAAATATTTCCAGGAGTTCTGTCTGGATTGGCAGGAATCCAGGGACTATTGAACTTTTCTACTAATCCGTTGGGTTATTGCAAGCCTTCTAGTTTCAGTCTCCTCAAGAAAGTGTACTGGTGTGGAAGGAACATTGACTCATGAGGTCTCAGGGATGGACGTGAAGAATATGACTTCTCCCACATCTCTGGTGAAAGAAACCCTGGTGCAGGAGACACAAAACCATAGAAGGAGGGTGTTTTGCTTTCCCCAAAAAGGACTAGGGATTCAGATCCCTCCTGAAGCCTGGCTGAGCCCGGCATCTTCTCTTTTCTCTGCACCTCTGTGGAACTATTCATAAAACAAGCATGGCAGTAATAGGCATTATTTATTGAACATTTGTATGTGCCAAGCACTGTTCTAAGTTCATTACGTGGATCATCTCGTTTAATCTTTGCAACACACTAATGAGGATGACACCATCATTAGCCACTTTTTCCAGATACAGGAATGAGTAATTTAGAAAGACTTAACATCAAACCAAGCAGCTAGTTGCTAAAGTTGAGACACAAACTCAGATTTGCTTGACTTTCAAGGTTGTGTTCAGCCTGGTTCCACTTTTCAATCACCTATTGAAAATTTAAGTGAACCATTACCTAAACCTCACACGCAGACATCTAAGACAAGTGCTCTGGGATGAGCACTGGTATCACTTTCTAAAACTCCTTAACTCTCTGTGTATCCAGAGAAACCACAACACTAAGTTTTGTAGACACATTATGTCAGCAGGCAAAGTTCGCTGTAATAGTGAAGTCACCTAACAGCAGTGTTTATCTTCATAATACTCTTCATACCACAAATCCTCTTGCAAGAATAGGTCTAAATCCCCTCAAAGATGAGGTCTTGCTGAATTATATCTAGCAGCTGAGATCTAAAGTTGACTTCTAATCTTCAACTTATGCAGGAAGTAGTAATATTTTATCTTGGTTGGTTCATAATATTTCAGAACCCATCCGACTGTTCTCCAGGCAATATTCAGAAAGATGAACCCAAGCAGCCAAGAGGGAGATTTTCTGTCACTGATAAAATACAGCACACTGACTCCATCGCAAGTTTGAGAACATCTTCATCATTAGAATAAGCTGAGACCACCAGAAATCCAAGCATTTGCTCTGCAACATGAACTAATCGACATTTAAAGGGACTCGTCAGAGGAACAGAGCAATTTTCACATGAACCATTCTGATTAGAAAAGGTGACCATTTTTATAGGGCAACAGACATCATGTCTGCAAGATTATTCACTCACCCAGCTTTAATCTGTTGATTGGGAAAGGTCCATTTCATTATCAAAGGACAGTCGAGGAAAAGTGACAGTTCCACAGATCATTCTGAGTGATATTTCGTTTCAAGGGACTATTCACTGCTCAGTTTTTATAACCCACATGGCTTGCAAAGGATTTCAACTCCTGAGGAACATGTAGGGGTGAAAGCAGATTTAAATATGAAAGATACCTAAATGACACGGTAGTTGTCTGGTTGGCCACTCATTAGACATTCATAGAAAGTCAGACACAAAAACTGACTAAGCTGGAAAGTTCTAATATTTACCAATAATATAATTACTGGGAAATACTATACAAAAACAACAGTTACCTAGATAGTACTTTCTCCATCTAAAAAATTATATATGATTTTCCATGAATAAATGCCATCTATTATGGGTTTATAAAATTATAAAATAATAACATCATGTATGTCAGCTCACCAACCAATCAACAAATGAGAAATATTATTACCGGTATCTTTTAAGTTTTCCTTCTCTGTCTTACTTGGAATACACCATCAACATTGATCTTAAAACTAACCGTCTCCTGAAATTGGTCCTGACCGTGTCTTCAGTTTTCTACAGTTTTGTCAGATAACTGTCTATTCAATGTACAATTCTTCTCAAGTTGGGGAGCCCTACAGAAATGAAATCACACAGTACACAGTCTTTGTATTTTGTTTTTTACGTTTGCTTAAAGCATTTTGTGAGAGTGGTCTCTCATGTGTTTAGATATTTATTGTACTTCTGCATGATGTCCCATTGCATGACGTGCCAGAATTGATTTCTCTGTTTACCTAGTGTGGGATTTTTTAATGTTTCCAGTTTTTATTAATGTCCTTCTAAAAACAATAGTGATAATCATGCTGTAGGGGTTGCCTAGAATATGTGTGTGTGTGTGTGTGTGTGTGTATTTTCACTCTTTAAACAATGACTGTTGTGTTCTGCAGTGGTTCCAAATATTCAGGCTCACAAGCTGCCAGATGAGTGCCCATTCTCCATATACATATTCCAAACTTTTTAATGTTCTCAAACTGGCCTAGAGAGAGATTCTATGGTGACTTTAACTTGCATTTTTCTGATTACCCATGAAGAAGAATATCTTTCCCTGTTCTACCTGCCATTTGTCCTTTCTCTCCTAGGAAATCCAATTCAAGGATTGTGTCCTATTTATTGTAACAACTTTGGATATACTAGGAATACTTTGGTACTCCTTTTTGAGTCTTGGGGATTTCTGAATACATACCATTAGTAACATTTTGTTGGCTTTATAGATTACTAACTACTTTTCCTGGCTTGTGGATTGCTCTGGGGTTCTGTGTTACCATTGTGTTTTAATGAACAAAATTTCTAAGTTTGGGCATAACAGCCTTTTCAAGCTTTTTATTCATAACAATAGTTTCTGTGTCTGGATGAAGAAACTCTACTCAGATGTTATGAAATGTCTTTATGTCTCACTCTTAAAGTTTTAAAATTTAGTCTTTTATATTTAAATATTTCATTCCAAGAATCTGGAAAGGTGGTGATTTTCTCCCTGGCCACCCACCTCCCACTGAGTGTAAATCTCTTGTGCTGACATGGTTGATTATGGGTCCCCTTATCTCAGTGACTGACAGTCGCTGTCCTCTGTTGATGACACTTTCATAGCTAAGTGTATTTCTGCACAGATGCTATTTTCCTCTTCATTTTTATGATCTATTGTTCTCTGCATCCTATTCCATAATCACACTGTCTTAAATGCTATACTAATACAAGAACTCTAACAGGGTTTGGCAATTATTCCACCATTTTATTTCATTTAGGGCTCTCTCTTTCTAGTCCCTCTCTCTTCCATATAAATTTAGGGTCATCGGACAAATTCCACAAAAGACACTGGAGTGCCTTTACTGATTATTGAATGGGATCCTTGGACCAAATGGGGGAACAACTGACATTTGTTGGCATTAGATAGGAGCTATTTATTCATTTAAGTTTTCTTTAAAATCTTTCCATAAAGTTCATTTTTCCCCACAAAGATCTTGGCCATATTTAGTTAGATTTACTCTTAGGAGTTTTGCCTCTTTGATCTGTTTTCCTATTCTTTATCTTTTCTTCTCGGTGACTGATTAAGACTCCCACCCACTCCATCATTTTCATTTTTGTTCCTACCATTTTGTAAGTTCCATTCTCTATTTCTAATGTGTTAGCGGGTACTCTAAAAGCACTAGCAGACACAATAAAGTCTCTATCTTTAGCCTCCTAAGAATATGATACAAAACTTCAATTGCTTTCATTGAGTCAAACTCCGAATTTACAGGACCTCTCTTCTCAGCCTTCTTGTTCAGTTTTGAATCCTCCAAAAGGATGCTCGCTGCATGGTTTTATGGCAATGGTCCTGTTCTATGTGTATATGTTTCTTTGATCGCCCTTCCTTCCTTGCCTCAGACCTCCTTCCAGGAGCAGGTGAGTTACAAAGATGGAAAGTACTGACATTTCCCTTTCATTTGCTCACTTCCTTCACATATTTGCATTCAGAATTTAGTGGTTCTAGTACTGACTGGGGAAGTTCAGACATTAGAGAGGAGCGAACACTCCTCTTAGACCTTGTAAGGCACAGGTCAAACAGCTGCAGAAGCTACGCATTAGAAGCCGTGAGGAGTCCAGCGGTGAGTGGTCACTGGCTTAAGGGACTTGTGACTGGGTGAAGGTGTCAGAAATGCCCTGGTCTGGGGCTCAGATAAATCTCCACTGATTAAAAAAAAAAACAGACAAAACAACAAAGCAGGGGAGCTCATGTAAGTGAGGAGGTAGAAGAGATGTTTGGATGAAAAACTGGAAATTTTAACATTGGATTAGTGGAGAAAACATCATTGTCCTCCTGAAAGAGCAAACAAGTTCTCAAAATTCCTCTGAACAAAGAGGAGGTTGGGGATCTGGAGACAGAAGAAGTCCCACGGGAAGGGGCCTCCCTACATCCCAACCTCCTCTTTAGTCCCCAACTGTCCTTTCACGTCACAAACAGATGCTGTCAGCATTGTGTCCAAGTCACCAGCTAGGCCCTGAGCAGCCTGAGAGCAGAAAGCTTCACCCATCTCCAGCCCCCTTACCCTTCTCCATCCTTCACCTCTCTCTCCAGCCCCCTGTTTCTTTTTCTCTCTTGACCAGGGAGCTATTCTTTGTTGTTGAACTAAGAAAGTGCCCAGTTTTTTTCTATTTTGTGTTTCTTGGATTGCAATTTTTATTTTCAGCAAAATGGACCTGGTAGTGGCAGAAAGGAATCTGGTGTCTTCACCTGCCCTCTGCGATCTAGTTTCTCATGCCAGAACTCACCATCTTTCTCCCTGTGTAGACGCACATTATGTCAGTCAATTCATTCACCTTCTCCAGTAAGTCCACCTGATTATTTGAGATGACATGATAACACTCTCCTGTCCAATCAGAACTAACAGCTCAATAGCTCCAGCGCCTTAGCAGTCAGTGTCTCTGGTAGAAGACAACAAAATGAACACATTGGTACAGCGACCAATGACATCCACACAATTATACAGCTTACTAAGCTGTGAGGCCCCTTAGAAAGCAAACGAGGAGGACCAAAGGCTTGTAATTTTGATATGTTTAGTCATTAGTATATAAGCCATCTTGGAATCAAGTAAACACTGGTTTTCACCGCTGCAGCTTCAGATGAACATGTTTAATGTATCCTGGGCAATTTTGCTATAAAGTTAGTATCATAGCATAAAATAGGAAAATCTGAAAACAAATGATACCTTTCTCTTACGGAACACAGACTCTGCTAACAATTTCCTTTGCAATTTTATGACCATTGCCATCATCCATTGCATATAACTTTTAATCCTAAGGGTTTTTTTTTTTTACCCAACATTATATGCTAAATAAAATAAAAGTAACAGCTCCATACACAGAGGCAATGATGAGTCTCACCAAATAGCCAGAGCAGTGTAGATGTTAAAGAAGCCTTCACAATCTCAAAGAGAAAACATAAGGCAGGTCTACCTTCACAGTCCAGTAAAAAAGAAAAAAGCTGATTCACTTGGTCAGAATTTATGTTAACATCCTGGTGGCCCAGTTAACTTGAAAATACCAAAGCTGGAGAAAAAAATATGCTTATGGTTCAGAACTTTAAGATTTATGTTTATGTTTGCAGGTGCTGGAGGGGTGTGGCGAGAAAGGAACCTGCTGCTCTGTGGGTGCGAAAGTAAATGGGAAAACAGCATGGAGAGTCCTCAAACAAATAAAGATGGATCTACCATTTGATCCAGCAATCCCATGCCTGGGTATATACCCAGAGAATATAAAAGCTCTAATCAGAAGAAATGTCTGCACCCCTAGGTTCATAGCAGCACAATTCACCAGAGCCAAGACATGGAAAGAACCTAAATGCCCATCCGCAGATGATGGATAGAGAAGATGTCATCTAAAGACTATTAAAAAAGATGAAATCGTGCCCTTTGCAATAATCTAGATGGGACTGGAGGGGATCATGTTAAGCAAAATAAGTCATAAAGAGAAGGAGAAATACAGGATGGTTTCACTCCTATGTGGAATATAATGAAATGAAACAAATGAAGATACAAGTCCTCACAAAATTACCAGGACCGAGGACTGTGATTGGTGAGGACGGGAGAAGGAGGGAAGGAAAGAGGGGACAAGGTGGTGATAAGTCTGGTGGTGGGTGTGGTGTGAAACATAGGCTGAGATGCAATTTCATTCTTCTAAAATGAACAGAGCATTGTGAAAAGAAAGAATAATTACTACTACAAATGATATCTGTTTATGCTAAGGCTTTAATTCCATTTTATTTCTATGAGCGTCACAATTTAAAAAGGGTTTTTTGTCCGACCAGTACATCACACAGCACCACGTGATACAGAGACCTGAGGCGCCCATGTCCCCGCTCCATCTTTGAAAGGGGAGTGAGGTGGACCACCCTGGCAAGACTGTGGGCAAATCCTTCCATGCCAAGGAGGCCCTCTTTACAGGTGCATGTGAATGCAAATGAAGGCATTAAAGACTTTATTAAAAAAAAACAAACCAAACCAGATAATATGTATGCCTATGGGGCTGTGCTAAATATTACAGAAGGAATTTGAAGTAAAAAAGTTAATTCTGTCTGAATAGGTGCTATATTAATAATAATAAATGATAATTCTAGATTGCCAGATTTAGAGTAATTATTTTAATTATATGTTTCGCCATCTGGATGACAGTCCTGGGTGTTTAAACAAGTTTTCAATTAGTATTTTGAGAAAGTGCCAAGAATTTTTTTTCCCTCTGAGCGCTGAATTTCTTTCTCTTCTTTCACAATAATTTCCATTTGTTTTTCCCTTGTAATTTCAGGTTCTAAAAGACCTGTCCTCTGGCAGAGTGAAGCGGTGTCAATGACAGTCAAGACAACACGTGGGGACAAAGGCCATTCTTGCTGCCTGCGCTGATGAGCATGATTGACATCTGGGTGCCTCAGTTTCTCCACATGTCACCCTGGAAAGGCTGCCCGCTACAGAGGATCCCAGTGCGGGTACAGGGCCACAGAAACGTCTCATTCTGGCACAGTGCCTGGCGCCGGGGAGAAGTGGCGTGCATGCTACTCCTACTAACAAATGGCAGGGACATGGTGTGGAAGATTGCAAGGCTCTCCGGGGCAGCCAGCAACTGTATCCTCTTACCAAATCTGCAGGTTCCAGAATGTTCCCCCTTTTTAGAGAGGCAACAACCAAAGATCTAAGAGGCTAATGAATGACTTCTTGTCAGTAGCTCCAGATGCTCCCCTCTGAAGCCAGGAGTTCTAATTCCCAGGTTCACGTTTTTCCTGATTGAACTCTGGAGTTTCCCAGCCTAAATGGTCCTTAGTAGAAATCTTCCAGAGGCCAGATTTGCTGAGACAGGATGCAAAATAGATCAGAAAGAACCCATGCCAACATACCCTCACACCTGGTTTTCGGCTATTTAACCAAATTGAATCTTCTCAGGTCCCATCCCACGTGTCTGAGGTCTCCCTGTCCCCATCTGTAAATGAGGACACTCTGGCACTGTCACACCAGAGCCATCTGACCCCAAGCCTGGCTCCTTGGTTACAAGGGTGTAAAAGAAATGAAAAATGAGAATCGTGGGTGAAGGGCGGAACGCTGAAGTCCCTGGACCCTCCTTGGGGGACAGGCTTGGAGATATTCCCCAGGAGCCTCTGGCAAAAAGCGATGGCACACTTCTGAGAGGTGGGCAATAAAGATATTTTAAGGTGTCTGCAAACAATTTACTCTCAGTCTAGAGCTGAGCTGGAAAGGCAAGACTGAATCTCTCCACACACCGGGGAGGATAAGGCAGCAACGGGGGACCATCGCCTCTTTCTCGATATTGAATGATTTGCAATCTGCAAGTGAAGTTGGACTGGAAAAGGAAAGGGAGATAACAAGGGAAAAAATATTCAATTTGAAGTTGCCTTCAAGGAAAAATGTCACCCAGAAAATGATTTTATCAGGTTTGAAATGCAAATGCAATGAAATCCCTGACATATTTGGATTGGTAAAATAATATATTTCAGGATTGGGTGAAGAGAGGATTTTAGTGCCACGGAAATAGGAACTAGACACAACTGGCTACAGTGAGAATATAACAAATCCCCACCTCAGAAAACAAAGAACATTCCTAACACTGGGTCGCTATTGTACAGAAAATATATATTGTCTTTATCGAACCCTCTTCTATGACCGTCTCCCCAGTTTTCTGCAAAAGGGAGGCATAATAAAAGGAAGGTCTCAGAGCCCATAGTTTGTATTTTATGTATCCCCAAGTAGTGGACAACTTTGGGGTGTCCACCCTGGAGTCCCTCCTTTCTATTACTTTTCTGCCAGCCTCGGGGTGGTTCTCTGTTGTTGCCTGGATATGGAATGACCGCAGTTATCACGCCTCCTTCTTACAGAGCGGGCTTTTTCAGAAACCAAACAACACCCATCGAAGCCAGTGAGATGATCACTCCTTGCTCTTTCAAACAGAGAGTCAGCTGGAGCCCAGTAGCTTGCCAAGATAAATATGATTTCCAACAGAAGAAAAAAGTAAACAGATATACAGAAATGGAGAGCCAGGAGAAACGGGACAGCCAGCACCCCCAGAACCATAGAGAAATGGGAAAGACCACCTTGGCTGACAATGCCTTTGCAATTCCAGATTGGGGTCTCCAAGGCCTGGCTCCCCGCACCCATGGACCCGTTCAGTGAACACTAAATGAATCCTTAGTGTTTGCAGTGACTTCCTCACCTTGGTCTAAGTCAACTGGGACGTGAAAGGACTCGGCGAGGCAGTGCTCCCCACCTGCCGCAGAGCGATGCCTCGATGCGTTTTGTGGGTAAGCCACTGGGATATTTATTGCTGGTCTGGAATAGGACAGTTGTTTTTGATCTTAGCATTCCTGGGTCTCTAACAGACCCCAACAGCTCCGCTCACTGCCTCCCTTCTATGTAACAGCAGTGGAGATAGATTTTTTAATAGAGTTCTCTCCGTGAATAGCCCGGACCAGCCCAGGGACACATACTTCAGTGTCACGATACCTACATGGCAGGTGTTGTCGCTCTATGTTTGGAAATCATTAACCAGCCACTGAACCTCATGGGCAATGATTTCCTGACCCAAGATCTATGGCTGAGTAGTGACAGAGTCAGGGCTGAGCTCTTTTTCAATCTGACTCTGAAGCTCTTGCTGGCATGTGTTAAATGCAATGGTCAAAAAGTTATTTTACGGATATATGAAAGGATGAGCCGGGAGGCATCCTGCATCCTGCAAATTTTGTTGAGCTTTGTCTGTTTGTTTGTTTTGCTTCTCTATAGTCCACACAGGAGGGAAACCATCCTGTGTTGCTTTTTCTTTCTGACCTGTTTCGCCTCGCCTGAGCCCTTCCAGTTCATCCAGGTAATTGCAAAGGGCGTGATTTCGTCTTTGTAACCAGATGCCTAGAAGTCCGTCTAGACCCCAGCTTTTTTATTCCCCCCTGTGGACAGGCACTGAGGCCGATTCCATGTCTTGGTCCTCATGAGCTGTGCTGCTATGAACAGACAGGGGGAAGATACGTTTTCTGAAAAGGAATTCCGCTCCTAGGCATATCATATACCGGGAGAATACAAAGTCTCCCTGCTTCCTATGGCCAGGGCAGAGGGGCTGTGTGGATGAGGCAGAGCCTCTCTGTGCATTGTTACTGCAGCTCCTGTGGAAGTCACATTTTTTCACGATCCGCTCACCCCCGTGTGTCTGCTCACACTCTGCAAGCGGCAGAAGTGAAGGGCCAGCGCGCTAGCCGGCTCCCGGAGGGGCAGGTGGTCCCAGAAAGGACGGCTGGCCGCCTCGCATCTCCTGCACAAATCAAAAGACAGGAGGGGATGAACGGCCTCTTGCATGGAGTGATTGAAGGCCACCAAAATAACAGAAGGAGGCTCTTGCAGCCGGACTCCCGAATACCAGCCCCACCACTTGCTGTCAGATGAACTCAGGTGAATAATGATTTCATCTCCTTAAGCCCCAATTTCTTCATGACTACAATGAGGTTAATAAAATAACAACTCACAAGACCCCTGTGAGAAAAGACTGATTTAGCTTCAAATAAGTCCCTCTAAAACTGTGCTTTGGAAGGTATGGTGCTGCAGACAGAAGCAGGGTCAGCGCCAGCCTGAGAATGAAGGTGGCAGAAAATGAAGGTGGCAGAGCGTGTTTCTTTAGGATCACAGTTTCAATTCCGGGGATACAGATTCAGGTAGGAAACTGAGAACATGCCCCCACCCCTGCCAGGGGACACAACCAGGGTCTGTAAGGGAAGAAGAGGGCGGAATAAATGACTAAAGAAGAGCTGATGAGTTGATGACCTTGAAGTCATCTTGGCTAGGCACAGCTGGTTTCTGATTGTCTAGAAAGGATGAGAAGGCAGCTGATTCCATCCTGGGCTGAAAGTCCGTGGTGATCATTCTCCTAACTGGGTGACTTGCCAGCCACACTTTGATTACTTCTTCCGGCAACTGTTTTGGGCCCAGTTCAAGGACATGCAATTTCTCTTCATGGCTCCCCAACCCCCTTTATTCAGTGTAGCTCCTATTTATGACGACTGGCACCTGTGTGGCATGTATTGTGATGCGAGAAGGTATTCTTTTCAAATGCACTTACTTCTGTTTAATAAGAAAGTCAGTATAAAGAGAAATAGACAAAAACATAGCGGAGAGAAAAGCCATTCTCTCCCATGGCTCACTGGCTTCACAGATGTCAGCTTCCTGCCGCAGGAATGAGTGGTCTTGTCTTCAGCTCAGCTGCAAATTGTGAGTCCCCAGGAAGAGAGGGCTGGAAATTCAGCAAGAGAAGGTGCTTTGTGTTGAATACAGGGTAACTGAGGCAAGCAGAGGAACCAGCCTTCTGTCCTAACTTGGTGGTGCTCATGTGCATTCATTTATCTAGCAAATATTTCTACGGCACTCCTACCATATGTGGGATGTTAGGGCCTGTGGGTTGTGAGAGAAGACGGAAACGTCCTTGTGTGCCTCTGGAGTCGATAATCCCCTGAGATGGGGAGACTCACCTTGACTTGGGAAAAACTCAGGTGATAGGTGATATCCAAAGTCACAAACACCAGGAAGCCTTGCTAGGTGTGGGCAGTTGCTTTAACCCAAGGCCTGAATAATGAATTTGTTCAGCTCAGTGGTGAGGCGTGGTGGGGAAGGAAAAGGCTAGATCACTGGAGGAATAAAAATCAGCTCAGTCTGTCTCGGGGCTCTCCAAGAGTAGCCAAATTTTCATTTGCTAATTAAGTACATCTTTGAAAGCAGCTGTCTTAATATCATAATTTCATGGAAGAAAGAACATTTCCACACCAGGAAAATAAGGAGACACCATCAGATGAATGTCAACCCGTCCCATGAATAAATTCTTAAAATCAATTCACTTTGTTTGGCTTACGTTTCCTTAAAAATGAGGCTATGGCCACAGCACAGGGCACCGAGAGAGTCAAAGAAAGAGTGAAGCCACTCTTAGGAAGAAGAGCTTTGGACCCCACATTGGGAGCTTACTTTCTGCCATTGAGGGGACCCAGAAGATGCATGAAGAGCAGACTTGCATCTTGTATTCACTCACATATCTGTTCAATAATACTCCTTGAGCACCTATACGCATCACATATTACATACACACACATGTGCTTGAACACATGCCTGTCCACACACACATACACACATACACACAGACACAGACACACCTCGGCCAGAAACTGTGTAAAAGAACAGCAGAGGCGGGAGAAGGCAGTCTTTGCCCCAGGAAAGCACCTGCTTCCCCGCCAGCTTGCAGAGCTAGGATGGAGTCAAACGCAAGGTGGCCCCCGCCAGCGGGAGCAGCCTATGCCAAGCGTTAACAGGTTCGACTCACCGCTGGGGTCACTGGTCTCCGGAGCAGGGTCAGGCCTCCTCAGCAGGCATCTGGGTGCTCTTTGCAGAGCAGCTCCCAGCATTCTTGGTCCACAGGGAGAGCTCTGCTCGCCGGCCCCACCTGCGCTCTGTGCTCAGCTTCCTCCACGGAACTGCCCCGCCTCTAGTTTCACCTGGCCCGTGTATGGGGATGGTCTGGGGACTGCCTGTCCTGTCTTCCCCCGTCACGACCCGCACTCAGCTGTGCTGCGCTTTGTCTTCTGACCTGAGCAGACCAATGCCAGGCGCTCTGAGACACCGCAGCTGGCCTTCCCAAATTCCCTCTCCTCCTTCCCTCTCTTGCAGGCCTCATCCTGCAGCCACATGTCCTGACTGAGCCCCTCCCCGCCCGGGGAAGAGTCCTCGAGGCGCACCCACCCTTGGCCAGAAGTCACAGATCACAATTCTGTTCAAAGTCAGGCTGATCTCTCCTTTCAATATGTGGTAGCTTTTCTTCTTTTCTTGCCTTATCCAGAGGTTTAAAAACAAATGGCATGGGTTTCTTCTCTCCTATCAATAGCTTAGCTCTTTCTGAATTGTAGTTTATTTAGGATTCTTTCCACCTAGGTGTCCCCACCCCTCGACTCCCTTCCCCTCTCTTCCCTCCACTCTCCCCTCATCTCCCACCCTTTCCTGCCCCCAACTTCATGTCTGTGTATACTGCAATCAGTCCACAGCCGTTTCCTTTCTTCGTCATCTACAATGCACCCCTTAACCTTGTCTGCCTCCTCCAAGTCTTCCTGCACCCACTGATTGCCTTTTTTTTGGCTTAAAATCTATTGTTTCATTTACTTCAGTTTTGTTTAATCACATTCATTCATTTGGTTGCAGTTTCTAAACACCACCTGTGAGTGAGATCCAACCATGTTTGTCTTTCCCCCTCAGCTGATCTCACTGAGCTTCGCTCCAGGTCAGTAAGCACCAGACCCCAGGCAGTAGAGACAGCTGTTAGTGAGCGGAGGCTGCGGACTTCAATCCCAACTCCTTCACCAGACTCATCCCCTCGGTGGAGTCTGTCACCTCCTGCCCTTGGTCTCCACTTCTCCATCTGTAAAATGGACGGACATTCTACCAGCCTCACAGGGCTGGTATAAAGACCAGTCGAGGCGATGCATGTAAATTGTCTTTTCATAGCAGCACCTGAGTTATCACTGGTTTCACTGTTGCTGGGATTAGATTATTTTAACTCACACACAGCACTGCAGCGGGAGCCCAGGGTCTGGCCACGTGTCTCGTAAGACTCCAGGCACACAGCCTGCTCTAGCCATCCTCCGTGACCCATTTTTCACCCATAGAAGCCCATCCACTGTCAGATAAAATGAACCAATGACTCTCACACCATGGAAGTGAGCTGGACCTACGAAAGATAACATGACTCCATGTCCTCGGGACAATGAAGGACTCTTGTTCCCAGCTGCCCAGTCCTTCAGAGGGTCTCAGCGTCCCTACTCATGTGCCCTGTCTTCTTCACTTACTTTCCCGAGAGCTGCCAGCATGCAGCTGCTGGAAGAATTTAGACAACAGCTAAAGATCTTCTCGTTCATACCCAGATCAAAACCAAAAAACTAGGGGGAGTTGTGGGGTGTTGGGGGCAAGGACAGAGCATTAATGATAGAAATGCTGTCTGTGTCGGAGCTGAGAGAGGTTGGACCCAGAGCCCCGGATCCCTGTAGAGAGGAACTGAGTTGGGTTCCTAATGACATCCTCCTGGTCCAAGGAGACCCATCTTCCTTCTGACAACGGTGAAAACCTGTCTGAGCTCAGCACCCAGGCTCGGCCCCTGAAGTGTGGCGTCACCTGTCCTCTGCAGGCAGAGGGAGTCCATATTCTCCATGGGTTCCTGATTTTTTTAAACAATTTCCTCCCTGCTTCGGTATTTGTCACATTTCTCCTCGGCTCCTCACTGTCCGTCTTGCTGCTTCTGTTCCTTCCTGGGCTTATGAAGACATCCATCCTGTTCCGGGAGACATCGGTCACAAGCCCCTGGCCTGATGCTGGGACTGGCGGGGGAGCAGAGGCTGTCCTTCCCGGGTTTGGGCCAAGTGACCTCACCTGTGGCTTTACCTGCCTTTGCCAGCATTTCAGAGGTGGGGAGAGGTTTTCAAATGTATGTAATTCAATCTTCTGATAACGAGGATAATGAGGACTGGGTGGAATGTGGGGGAGGAAGTGGGAGGAACACCTGTCACCAAGACGTGACATCCCGAGCTCTTCCTGGGCCCCTGGGACAGCAGGGTTGCCATGTGCGGTTTATGGTGGGCCTAATGCATGTCTCTGGTCCTCGTCTTGCCCACTGTCTCTTCCTGGCCTGGCCTTGCACAGGATATTTTCTTACTGATAATTCTTAAATAATGGTTTTGCTTCTTTCGTATACAAAGGCACACTCATTTTAAGATCTTGAAATCGCGTCCTGGTCTCTGTATTTCACACTGCACCCCCAGTGTCCAGTGTCCTTCACCCCTATCGTCCTCCCGCTCTCCCGCTCCAACCTCTTAGCAGTTGACCCACTCAGAACATGGGCGCGCTGAACAGACACCTCTCTCAAGAAGACACACAGGGGGGCCTACGGACACGGAAAAAGTTCGCATCAGTCATCGCCCCAGAAATGCAAATGAAACAGGCCTTTTTGTGTCTGTCACAAAACCCCCCACGGGACCCATCGTCTCCTCCACCAGCAAAGTGGCCGTGTGACCCCCGCTCGCGTGTCAGCGTCCACGGCCCTGCTGGACACAGCCACAGACGCGGGCGTGTGTGTCCCGGGTGTGATTCAGGAAGGCCAGTCGGGGACTAAAAGGTACCGGGAAAAGGGGCGATTTCCCTCCGAAGATGTGAGGTCTAGGGAAGCCCAGCATGAGGCGCTGCCTTGAGGAGAACGTGCTTGAGGAATAAACAAAGAGAAAAACAAGCCAGAGAGACAGAGGGAGCGGACGACATCAGTTGAGTTTTTGCAACAAGGAGCCAGGCCGCCTGCTCCCCACCCCTGCTCCCTGTTCACCCGTCTCCTCACAAAGAAGGAGGAGCCCCCAGATCCCCTCTCCCCGGCCTCTCCCCGCCACACCACCGGTTGGGGGTGCGCCCTGTCCTCCTCGGCTTCCTGCCACCTGCGGACACCCTGCCCCGATTTAATGGCATCTGTTTCCAACACTACTGTCAAGAGAGTGCAGAGCATGTGGTGAGCCTGACTCGTGGCCCCGCAGCCGCCCACAGGCCTGGCGGGAGCGGCTCTGCCTCGGGTGGCCACCCCGCCGGCTGCTGTCCAGCAGGGGAGCACTGATGCGCGTCCGCGCTGTCTCCTCTCCCCGGTGCTGTCGGCCAGACGTCCCCCGGGCGGGCTCCCATTTCCCTCCAGCTCGCCCCTCGCTGGTAGGGGCGTGTGACGGCGGGGACTGACATGAGAGCATGATTTCCAAACCTGGCTCCAAACCCACCGGAAGCCACTTCCCAGGTTCATGCAGGCAAATGAAGAGCAAATGGTAACTGTCTCATGGAGAACGAACCAGAACCTGGAGACCTGAGGCACCATGTCAGGTATGTAGGGACTTTCCACACGTGTGTGTTAGCGCTGTCACTTCACTAGGCTCAGGGGACCAAGGGGGCATCAAAACTTGGTAGGTGCTGTGTGCATAAGCCCAGCAGTGTGTGTGTGTGTGTGTGTGTGTGTGTGTGTGTGTGTGTGTGTGTGTGTGTGTGTCAGAGAGACAGAGACAGACACCAAGACAGAGAGAGAGACAGAGACACACAGACAGAGAGAGAGAGAGAGACCAGGACAGGGACAAAGATAGAGACCGAGAAACAGGGAGAGACAGAGACAGGGACAGAGAAAGACAGAGGTTGCAAGTGACAGCCAGGTCATTGGATTCACAGTTCAAAGATCACACATCAAAGTCCAACTGTGACACCGTCATAAAGTGCTTTTTGATTGAGCAGCATTTTCTCTTTTCTCCTCCTTTATTCCATAATAAATGGAACAGGCGCTGCACACGCAGCGTTTTGCCAGGAATGAGACATAAAACTGCGGCCGCGCTCTCCATGGGTCCTGGGTCCCCAACAGTTACGGTGGCCGCCTGCAGCCTTGCCCTGGAAGCAGGACACACCACTTTGTCCCAGGGAGCTCAGAGCTCCTGCAGAGTTCACCTGAGTCGCCAGCAGCCCTCAGTGGTTTCCAGAAAGGAAGAAAGCGAGGAGGAAGCAAAGCTGCTGAGCCAGGCATGGACTAGAGGCCAGTGGTCTCCAAACACTGGCCATGGGGACGGGAGCTGCGCCGGTGCTGCCTCACACTTGGTGCATAGGGAAAATCGACGTACACACAGGCCATCACAAGGCTTGCCCAGCGCTCACATGACAGCCAGCGGGCTGCGCCGGGTCCCTGTGTGGCAAGGGTGAATTACGGAGCCAGGCCGCCTACGCCCGGTCCCTCTCCTTTTCCTGCCCGCCCTCCCAGGGCCCACGATGTAGGTGTGATTGCTATCGGGCAGAAGGAAATATTTTAAGACCTGCCAAAACCCAGGGCTCAGAAGTCACTTTTCCAAGCAACCTGTCTGCGCCTGGCAACTGCACTAAGTTATTGAGACCTTGGAGGGTCCATCAGCAGGAGCGAGCCACCGGGAAGGGGGCCGCTGGAGGCTGCAGCTAAAATTGGTCAGCAGCTGGTCTAGAATGTTCTCTGGGAGCTGCGCAGGGAGGTAGGATAGCATGGAGCCGGGCGGCTGAGGGTGGAAGGCTCCACATTCATCTGACAGCGAGAAGCAAGACAGGAGCAGATTACTTTCCAGATACCCTACCTTCAAGTCTCGGGAACATGGAAAATGGAGGTCCCGCTTTAAGCAGCACCTGTAGGGAGGAAAGCAATCCCGACTTGCCCTGGCTCCCAGCACTTCCCAGTGTGTGTACGATCCATCCTCACAACAGCCTGTGAGGCAGGTGCCGTGTGATGCCCAGCCCCAGTGGTGGAGGCTGAGACACGGATGGAGAGCTTGTGTAAAGGCTCATGTCTAGAAAAAGCAGTGCCAGGGTTCAGGTGACAGGGGGCCTGTTCACTATCAGGCTCCTGGTCTGTGGGTCATCATGACAATGGAGATGGAGAAGGCGGTGAAGGTGGTCATGCCCCAGGCGAAGGGCCCTGTTGGCTTCATCGCTTTGGTTCTGTTACCTGGTTTTATTCCTGTGTGCATGATGAGGGTCAGAAAGAGAAATGATTTGTACAGGATCACACACACACACACACACACACACACACACACACACACACACACACACACAGAGGATGCATCTGTATAGAGTAAGTAGCAGTTAAGTCCAGGGTCTTGGGCAGGTATGGTCCACACAGATCCGGGTTTGCAACCTGGGGCTGGAGGAACAACCAAGATAAACAACTAAATAAAACAAATAAGTGCCTCTTCCTCCTCTCTCTTCCTGCCTCCGCTCACCTCCTTCCTGACTTCACCTTTTCCTTGGAAAAAAATTTAAAAATAAAGCAAAGTCAGAGAAAAATGCCTCCATCTGTTCACCTCCAATACCTGTGCCTCTAAAGGCAGTGGACTGACTTTCAGTGATGCTCTTACCACGACAGAGCTTCACACACCACCAGAGACACTCGAGTGCATGACTCCAGGGACGCATGGCCGGGGCAAAGCCGATGGCGGCCGTGGAGCAAGAAAGAGCCTGTAACCACCAAACTGCTTCCACAGGCAGCTCGTGCTGACAAATCACCACTTTAACAAATGCCTGCACTCTCATCCTTCCATCCCAGTCCAGCCTCCCCTGCGGGCCATTTGTCTCCCCAAATAACAGGCTCTGGTCCCTTCCTGGGGACTCCGAGGGGTGTGGCAGGGTGTAAACAGTCAAATGTACGTGGGGCATTTGGTGGGTTCTCCCAGCACTCCTGTCTGCGGACGTGTCCAGGGAAGGGTAGTGAGGTGACACCATGAGCCTCAGGGAACGCACAGATTTTGAAACTGATGCTGTGAGTGCCTGTGTAGTGGGAAACTAGAGCCAGCCCTGCCTAGTCTCTATCTGTCAGTGACTGGGTTGAATAACCCACCGGGGGGCCTCTCCGCGGAGCTCTGTAAAGGAAGGCAGCACATCTCCATGCATTGCTAAGGTGTGATGGCCAGGGTCCATTTCAAAGTGAAAAACTGAAGAAAGAGACAATGTCTTATACATATTATATATATATATATATATGTACATATATATATATGTCATATGTATATGATAGTACGACTCTACCGTGTCAGAGAAGAAGGAAGCATGAATATGGAGTATTTTCTATTGAAATGTGTCATAGTTTATACTATCATGCAAAACCACATTTCGCCTCCTCTTCAGTTGTATAAGTAGAATTATATGGTATATTTCTGGTTCTGTTTAATGTTTGTGAAATTTAGCCAAGTCGTTCTATTTGACTAACTATGCAGTTAACTCCTGGTCATATAGTTTTTCTTTCATTATGTGTATGTAGGTGTATACATGTTGATCACTGCCATGATGTGTTCATTCTGATTTTGTTGGATACTTAGGCAGTCTCCATTTGGAGGCCTTTACAAATAGAACTGCTATAAACATTCCTGCTCATGTCTTTTGGTAAATATAGACATTTTCCATGGGATATATTACCCAGGATGGGGAGTTTCTAGGTCAGGTGGAATGTATGTAATCAAGTGTGGTAGATATTTTAAACTCTAGTTTAATATAAAAATATCTTATATCAATATAAAAGTGTTCAATGCATAAAGAGACACAGGAAGGGGAAGACAATGTGGAAGTACATGGTAGAACCTGACTTCTCTAACTCTAGGTCCCATAGATTTGAGTGGACACAGGTCGGTATTTTCTGTAATTACAAATCAAAGGTCTATTTTTAAAAGCAGTTCTTGAAACAGCAAAGACCCCAGCTATATAGATGGCATGTACACAGAGGCGGGTGACATTGTGACTTCCAGAGAAGCAACTTCACTCTGTGTCTCTAAGGAGGTGTCTATTGTCCACAGGGCCTGGAGGGGACTGCGTGCATGTTGCTCCAAGGGGCAGTGTCACCTGGGTTCCTCTGGGTCTGGTCTATGTGAGAACCAAGATGAAAAGAAATGAACAATTAATGTTGCCGTGTCATAGCGAACAGGATGTTTAGCATAGAAGAAACAAAATACCAACTACTAGCATTAGTCCTGATTTAAATATGCATGTATCAGTCTCTCTCCAACACAGGAGAATCTCCATTCAAATATCTGACCTCAAGCTTTGACCACAAATGGCCCCGGATATCTGGCCCTGGGCAGAGGGCTTGTTGTGATGGTGGATCCATCTTTGAGGTAGAATCCAAAAGTGAAAGTGCATCTCCTAACAAAGAAACCATGGGTTTTGTGGGTCCTATCCTACAAGCATTGCTGTGACTGTGTACACCCCACGGGAGGCCTACGAGGATAGGTTCCACCCTGTTTTTCAAGTACATCAAGTGAGTATCAACTCTGGTTTCTTTATCTACGCCTTCGATGACTAATTCCCATCCACCGAATCCTCAATCTGCTAGCTGAGTTCATGATTAAATTCCTAAGGATAAAAGAACACTGAATTAAAAAGATGATGACTTGTCCAAAGACAAAAAGCTATGGAAGAACTTAAGCAATTGATCCTGAATGATTAATTTTTATCTTGGTTACTTGTCTGAATCAACTGAATCTTAAATATTAGGGAGAATTATACTACAGAGTTCAAGAGATAAGGTTTTGGCATCACAAAAACCTGACTTAATATCTGTCATTGAAAAGCAGGGATTATCAGCAAGTTGCCTAAGAGTACACAGTATCCATTTCTAGGGTGGTAAAATATGGATGACCTCACCTTTGTAGGCATTAACACAGGACAACTGGACTATGACTCAGAATCTAGGGCTAACTGGCCTAATGCTGGGACCCTGGCACTCGGCAACTCAGCCAGTTTCACTTTCAACCCTTCCACCACAGAAGAGTTTGGGTAGGCCATCATGGTTATTTGGGGAAAAAGAAATAAATATAAAGGAAAAACTTCTCTTCGACGTATGATTGTCATTAGGGATATTTGCCACACATTTTCCACTTTTACCTTCCTTCGAACACCTGGTATAATTTTTTTGAGCATTATGCTTTGATTAGAACTAAGTAATTAGTTCTGCCGATTGAATTGTCAGTCAAAGTGATGTGAGTGAGAGTCACGTCCACCCTGGAGATTCGGTCGCCAGTGCACAGGTGTCTGGAGCCCCGTCACAGCCCAGCAAGCACCAGAGTTCTCAGATGACCGCTGCTGCGTTAGTCTCCATTCCTGAGCAACTCGAGTGCTCTCTGTTCTCAGGTCACTGTGTGGGCAGGGAATGCAGAGTGAGAGGAAGAAGGGAGCCTTGTTTTCCCTCATGGCAGGCACCTAAGATGTGAAGAATGCTTGTTACTGCAGCATAACTCTGCCAGACTGACTAACACAGACAAGTAAGGAAATTTTAGTCAAATTGGCTTTCTATAATTCTATAAACTGAGCTTATTTATATCTTGGGTAACTTCGTTTTATAGTTACCCTCAAAGAGTGGCAGCCCATGGTCAGGCTTGTATAGCAAATGTGGTCATCCTGTTCCAGATAACTTCACACCGTAGCATAAACCAGTAGAAAACAGAAGTGCAGTTAAGTACTATCTACTCAGCGAATCCCCTGCGTTAAACATTTCCATTACTCTGGGCTCCTTTCCACATCTCTAAAAAGCCTACCTTTTCCTCTAGACCTTTGCCTCGCTGGTGTCTGAAGCACATTATCATGTTCAGCTCCTATGTCAGCTCCTCAGGAGGGTCTCCCTGAGCAGCCTTGATTTGCTTGTCGCCCCGTGCTAAGCCCTTCACAGAACTCGATGCGTCTGTCTTACCTGATGCACAGCTTTGCTTGCTAATGGTCTGTGTTCCCTTCTAGCCAAGAACAGCCATTTCCCCTGTCTTGTTCACACTAGAAAAAGTCAGTGTCCAAACGGGCGGTAGACTGAAGATGCTCAATAAATATTTATCGGATAAGTAAAAACGAGCAATGAGACATTTTTTCCTTCCTAGGGAAGGAAACTGAAAGACCTTTAACAAAGGACTTGGGAATGTTCTCCTAAAAAGATCTAACCATTTGTGGGATGATTGTTCAAACACTGAGCTTCCTACCTCTCTTCATCATCTGAGACAGCAGCGGTGGTGCACTTTCTGACAGAGCTACACCTCTCCACTCTCTCCTGAGGGTTCTGAAATTTCCTCTTCATTAGAAGGCTGCTCTCCTCTCTGCTGAGTTCATCCTGACTTCATTGTCACAAAGACTCCTCACAGCTCTGTTGTTAGGATAATTTAACTTTGTGAATATCTTTGAAACTTTTCTTAAGTCTCAGAATCACTTCCCTAGATTTTCAGGTTTCCTTTTGTTCCCTGTTGAATGGCAGCTCGCCAGGGCTTGCTAATTGCTCTGGCCAAGTCTCTGCAGAGGAAGGCAGACAGAAATATTTCAGATCGAACTGCTGTTTTTGAATGGTGACGTACACTTAATATGGCATAAAAATTTAATATTCAGGGAGCATATGTACTAGCTCCTGCTCTTTAATCCCATTTCTTAATTAAATGACAGCCGGGTATTTCCATTTGGATTCAAGTGTCTGTTACGGATAGAGACCATCATTACAGGGTCATCAACAGAGGTGATCTACCAAGGCAGTCAGCTGGTCTACCAGGCGTCTGTCTTCTAGAGAACCTTTTGAAATATTCACGGCAACGCTCAACAGCCTGCTTCTTCTCTGAGAGATGTCAGGATAAATACTGGGACTCCATCTAGACAGTCTATGCCAAAAAAGCAATGATTTTCTTATGTGGAGAATATTGCACACTATGGGCAGAGGATACAGAAGGAAGAATGACTCACATTTGCAATAATATGGCACGAGTAGAGCAATCTATCATTTGATTGATAGCAATGCACACACATTTGTATTGACAGTATTATTTTAAAGGACAGGTGCAGACAGGAACAAAGGTGAGCAGGCAGGCAGGCAAGAGAGAGAAGGAAGAAGCACAATTTATTTTATTTAGTTGTTCTTCTGGGTTATTTCCCCCACCCCAGGTCTTGAACCAAGGACCTTGGGATGTGTGTGGACTTCGCCTCGGTGGACTAAACCACTAGACCACTAGGGTGCACCTATACTGACAAAATACTTAAAGTCCCTGCTTACTGAGGTATCATCACTTCCAAAATCAATTCTGTTCTTCTCAGGGGTTAATTCTATAAATGATTGTGAATGTGTGTGTGTGTGTGTGTGTGTGTGTGTGTGTGTGTGTGTGTATATATGTAAAAAGATGAGCTGCATTTTTGGAGTATATAAATATAATAATAGAGGAAGAGGAGGAAGAGACATAGAAGGAAAAGAAGCTGTTTATTGAAGCTTGTCTTCACTGCTAAGTGCTGTACCTATAGTGTATTTTATCACTGATCCTCACAATAGGTCTATTGTGGAAGTACCGATTTTCAGAGGGAGAAGCTGAGGCCCCTTAAGATTCAGTAACTTGTCCAAACTTCTTATTCAAGATCCCGCAGCTGAGAAAGAATGAGGGGTGTACCTGGGTTGTCTTGCAAAAGCCAGAGCTCTTAATCAGGATTTTATGCCTAGTGGATATCATAAGGTGTGCATCTGGATTTACTTCCTTTGACTCTGCAGTCAAGTGGTTTTCCTTCATGTTAGAATAATCGCTATTTGTTTAACTGTGCACCTTTCGAAGGAGTGGATGTGTCACAGGTTTCTGAATCAGCCTCTGATGTTAAATGTCATAATATTGAATCAGCTTCTGGGCAAACCTGAACCTCAGCCATTGTAGTGGCATTTTTTTCCAGGAATGAGTTCACTGCTTTTATAAATTTCTCCAAGGAATCCATGACCCAGGGGACAAAATCATAGTGTATTACATCTGTGTTATTTATTTACCCTTTAAGGTTAATTTCTATTGACATAGTCAACAACTATTTCCTGAGAGGGAACAAGGCACTGGGCAGAGGGATGAAAGAGAAGTGAGCTTCTTCCTGGCAGGACCCAAGAGTATCACACGCGTGGTTATCACAGAGCCTCCCGATTCTGGATTTGAAGAGCCTCCGGGATACTCTGGCTGCACCTGTCTTCGGTTATCTGTCCTTTTTAAACTTCCCGGGTCATGGCCACACAGTGTCTGAGTTAGCCCTTCCGTGCGAACTCCCATCTTCCCGCTTGTGTCAGGCAGCCCTTTAGGGCAAAGGTCACACTTTCCACTCGTCTGGCAACTCTGCCCAGTGCTGTGTCCAGGGATGGGTCCAGAGAAATTATTCAGAGGATGTTCCTTGAGACTTCTTCAATAAGCCAAGTACAGAGAAGGGAATTTGAACGATCTGGATTCAGACTCCCACAGCTCTTCTTACCAGCTGTGTGACCTTCAGTAAGTCCCTTCAGCTCTCAAGTCTTCATGCTGCTCCCCTGGAATAAAGGAATGATGTCTGTCTCTCTTTCTGATGATGGTTTGATGGTTAGAGATCATGTCTATTGAGTCTGTCACATGGGAAGCTCCTGGGACATGTGTGGCTTTCCTTTCCGAGTGTTGTCACCACCCATAGGCTGGACCAAATCAAGAGGCCCCGGGGAGGAAGTGTTCCTGGTCCACACCCCTCGGGGCCCCTTCCCTGCGCTGGTCTGTGTAGAGCGGCCCCCACACCTTCCCATCTTCACCATCTGCACAACCAACTGTTTTCCACGAGGCTCCCGCCTGCAGCACCGCTAAGCAGGTGTGGTGGCGCCTGCCTCCTCTCTGCTTTGCATGCGGAATCTGATTGTGTTTGACAGACTCCGCAGGGTGGAGGGGAAAAAACCCACGAATTGGATTAGACGCTCTTTGTTTAGACTTTATTAGCCAAGGAGACTGCTGCATAATTAATTGGAGAATGTAATCTCACATGGAGACAGACTCACCTGCCGAGACGCAGTCTGGCCTCCTCTAGGGTGATGAGGGTAAGGGTATTCTCCTAATTTGCTAGTCTCTTTGCAGAAGTAATGGGTGCAGGCCAGTTTAGTGCAGACTTTTGTGGGGGTAAGCCCTCCATCCCAGTTAGCTAAATTACGGGACACCAGTCATGAAGATCATTGTTTTATTATGACCATCAGCATTCTTCGATTTTAGAATGTGCACGGAAGTCCCCCAAGGTCCCACGTTTCTTAAAAAGGACTTCTCAGGCCCTCTGATATTTTAATGTAATAGAATCCTGGACATTTCTTGTCTTCTCATTCAGCCCCAAGTAGCCCAGGGAAGAAAATGACTTCTCCAGAGAGAAACAGAAACTCAGTGGCAGGAGAGAAATGTCTACTGGGCTGGTCGATGCTTTGTTTATGATAATGTAGAGCCATGCCCTGAAACAAGGCAAATAGCCCTGCTTTGTAGCAATGGCCTTCAAACATGTACACACAAAGACATATTTGTGGTCCCCATTTTCCCCAGTGTAGTCATCTGAATCTTTCCTAACTTAATCATAGTTACCCCGTCCCCCCAAAGGAGAACTTCTCCACTGAAAGGAACCCTAACTGCCTGACATAGCTGAGAAGGGCCCTCACAGCGCTATTTTAAATATCTCCCCACTCGTTTCCCCGTGCCCGAGATTCCCGCTTCTGACAGACAGCTGTCCTTCTGTCCCCTGTGATAAGTAGCAACCACGAATAAATGCAGGAGTCCCAGGTCATCCTTCAGCAGACGACATCATGCGTCCAGAAACAGCGGCCTCTGGTTTGCACCTCTTGAAACTGGGGAACGTCTGCTTTGTCCAGGATAATGTTTTCCTGGCACGTTCTTTCCAGGCCTTTATTTTCAACATCAGCTTATCCGCACAGCCAAGGAGAATATCTATAGCCATATATGTTCTGCATCTCTGTTTCCCGACTATACATGTACTGCACATATCTTCATGTCACCTATATCTCTATGACAGCTGCATCTGGAGTATGTCTATACCTGACCTACAGCTATACTAGGTCTCTGCTGTAGATCTGCATCTAGATCATTTACCTCTATCCCTAACGTAAATCCATATAATCTATACTTGTACCTGATCTACATCTATATTTATTCTATCTATCCATAGCAACCTATATTCAATTCTCACTAATTCTATCTTTTCATTTGGATTTGTTTATTGATTAAATTACATTTAATATAATTTATGAGATGTTTAATAGTAATCCCACCACTATTTACTCCTTTTTGTTCCTCCCCTTTTATCTCGTTTATTCAGTTCTATCGGGGCATTTCTGTTCGGCCATGTCCCTTTCTTCTGTTGTCACAATGCTGCATATTTTGCTATTCTTTCAATAATTAGTCCTGAGATACAGCATGGATCCTCACCCATAGTTAACTATTCCTGATATTGAAAGCTTGGTATTCTTTAATTCCACTTAGTCCCTCTTGTCTCATATTACTCTCATCTAATGTTTAATTCTACACATAATTTAAATCTCATAAGGCAACATCACCCTTAGTAAGTAAATATATTCTCATTTTATACATGTCTTAATATAAATATTATAAACATACTAAGATATATGAAAATTCTCCCATTACTCTTCAATTGTTTATGTGTTTTCAGGCTTCAATTTGAAATCATTTTTTTCTGATCCTGAAGAACTCTAATTTGTAACTATTTCTCTTAGTGTTGCTCTGTTCTAAATTGTCTCAGATTTTGTTTTCCTGGAAATGTCCTTACTTTGTCTTCACTTTGGAAATATATTTTTTTGTATAGAATTCTAAGTTGGTGGTTAATTTTTTGAAGAGTTTGTATTCCAGTTTTCATCTTTTCCTAAGAATCAGTTATTATAATTATTATTATTCATCTAGAGAATTTTTTCTGTCTGCTCTTAAGTTATTCTATTTTAGAATTTCAGCAGGTTTCCTGTAATACAGCCCTGTGTGGTTTTCTGTATCTAACTTGAGCAAGGGGTGCTTCTTGAATCTGTGGGCTGATGTCTTTCATCATTTTAGAATATTCTCATTCTTTCTTTAAATATTGCTCTTGTTCCTTTGTGTCTGTCATCAATTCTGAAATCTTAGATGCACATATGTGAGAGCAAAACACTGTGTCCCCTCTGCTGTTTTTTGTCCCTCACTCCTCTTCTCTCTCTGAGCTTCTGTCCAAATGCTTTCTGCTGATTGACTTACCAGCTCATGAATGACTTCATATATGACTTCTTCGTTTTCAGTATTTAACTACTGAAATGTTAATCTCACATTCCATCTCAGGCCTTTTTCTTAAGTTAGTTTCTCTGTACTGAAGCTGTCCTTCTAAATCTCCTATCTTCCTTTAAATGTCCCAATGACAGTGATTTCCAGTCCTTATTTGATGTCCTGACAAATGCACCACTCACTCCTGCTTCCCTTTCTGTTGTCTGCTTTTCTACCATCCTGTCTCTTGGAATGTATGGAAATTCTTCAATGAATGCCACACAACATATACTTTTAAGGTATGTAGAGGGTTTGGAGACTATTGTCTTTCTCTTAAAATATTTATTTAGCATCTGGTGGGAAGTTCAAATAGGAACAAATCATCAAAACGCAATCAAAAGTCTAGATGGGATTCAAAGAAGGCATCTATGGGAGCGGGCACTGAGACACCGCGCAGGAAAAAAAACAGCTTTTCGGATCCAACACACAAAAGGAATTTTCCTGCTTCAGCATCGGCCAGACAACCTGGGGAAGAGAAAGGACTAACAGCCGGCTCTGCAGGTGGGTGAGGGCGCGGGGATGAACGGAGACTCCAGCAGTGAAGGGGAGCGCCCCAAAATGAGGGGGTCACAGTGCGGACCGATCCAGAGCCCAGCTGGAGCCGCGCAGGCCGCAGGGACATTCTAAAGTACAGAACAGTCACGGGGACCTCCCGCACCCACCCGGGTTGGAGAGAGTAGGATCCCGCTGCTGAGTCCCTGTGCTGCCGGCGCAGACGGCAGGAGCGGCCCCGCTGACCTCTAGTGGCGCGAACTCAGAGCAGGGACTCACAGGCCTGGGCCAAACTGAGCAACACTGCCGGCAACTCTTGGCTAACAAAGGA
>RJWH01001328.1:0-15042 GCA_004363575.1 Solenodon paradoxus
CTCTCTCTTCTCTCTCCTCTCCTCTCTCTCCTGCTCTCTCTTCTCTCTTCTCTCTCCTCTCTCTCTCTTCTCTCTCTTCTCTCTCTCTCTCTCTCTCTTCTCTCTCCTCCCTCCCCTATAGGTATATGAATTTAAAGCTATAGTAAAGGCCAAACTTCCCCTTTCCTGCATTGAATTTCTTCTCATTTTTGCTTCTCATTGAGAGTAATATTCTATAGGATTTAGGTTAAAACAATTTAAAAAAATGTTCATTTTCTACTAACTTCTTTTAGAAGTTTTTAAAATCATGTTTACTTAAAAATTTTTGTATCATTTTCTGAGAAACATTTCTCTTCTTTATGCTATGTTTCGTTTGGTTTGGTTTTAAACATTCATCTCCATTTTTATAGATGAGGAAGAGCACAGAGGTAAAATATGAAGAACTGGAAATGAAGCCTGGACTGCTTTCTCCTGCCCCTCCTGACCTTTCAGATCAATGCAATTTTACTTCTGAACGCGTTAAGTCTTCAGAGACAAGTCCAAAAAGGGTGTTGGAACACACCAACCACTCTAACCAGGGTAGAGTAGGAGACACAAAAGAGGTGGCCTGTCTGTATGCATTCTAATCAAATCTCTCAAGAGTCACCCCAGCTAAGTACAGGAAATCTCAAGTTTTCAGCCCGTGTTCAATTTTCTAATCACAGACTTTAGGCCCCTTGGGCCTTTCTGCTTGAGCTGGTGGTCATTACTAGAAGCAGAGTTCACACTGCAGAGCAGGAGGAGAAGGGGCCGAGCCGGTCTGGCTCCAGAGGGGCTGCGCTACCCTGAAAATCTTCCCTCTTCCAAGTCCTCACGCATTTACTGAAGTCAGACCATTTTCTTCTCCTTATTTCTGTTCCTCTTGGTCATGGCTGCTGAGCTTGTAAACTGCTAAGCTTGGGGAGTGTTATTTTAACCAGACTTTACAGTGAGTCTCACTCTGATTGACTTTTACAAACAATTTCCATTTGACTTTCACATCAGCCACAACATAAAAGTGATTTGTTAGGTGTCACTAATGACCTTTCTCCAGAAGGCTTGAGTCAGATCTTTGACAACAGTAAACAGCATCTATCAAAATCTTCCTGCAGCACCATGGAGCCAATAACAATCTCCCCGCTCCTTTTCAATATCCTCTGAGGTTAACCAACCCCACACATATACAACACACACACACACACACACACGCATACACGTACACACGCACACATACACACACACGGGCAGACATACACACATATACAAACATACCTATCCAACAGATTTACATGTTTATTTTTTAGCACTTCTCATTGATGCTGATGAAAACTGGGACATTTTCCAGAAAGGAAAGTTCTGTAAGACAATCATTGGCCCTCATTGATCTCATTTGGTACCCATGTTTACAGTGTGAGTTTTAACTGAAAATTGTCAGCTGCTGGTGACAAGGAAGAATGGTATCATGTATGCCACATTTTCCCTCTAACTAGAGGAAGGAAATATAGTAATAGGTTTGAGAATATCAGAAAATATTCTTTCTGCATAGAACAAAAGCAACTTAGAGTCTTACACCAACTATTCAAGAGTAATTTGCTCCTAAAAATAAATCTGTAGCACTATTTCTCAACAAAAATAGTATTATAATCAATTACAATGGGAAAAAGTTTTATCTTTCCAATCTCCAAGTTGACAAAATTTATCTTAAGACATCACAGATCCCATTACAATGTGCTTAATTACCTCAATTGTTAATATTTACTATCATAACATAACTTAACAAGGTGTTTTCCTCTCATTAATTATTCTATAATATGATTGTTCCCCTGATCCTTTTTTAGATCTAATTTTATGGAGCTACTTTCTCTCTTATGATTATAACAAGGCTCACTGAAAGGTACACAGATAGAACTCTATTAAATAATTCAGCCCCGAATGAAGAAAAAAAATTACAGTAAAGTCAAAATAACTCAATAAAAATAATACAAATAATCTCACACTCACTGAATAAATTGACATCAGAAGGACCATGCCAACCAGGGAAAAAAGCAAGATGACCACTCTGAATGGAGATATTTGTGCAACAAATAACAAATAGGCAACAGCAAAGATGATGGTGCAGTGATCTGTCTCAAGGCACTCAGATATTCATGAGATATAAAACCCAAACTGATCCTTAGAAAAACGGACAAATGTCTTGAAAGACAAAATATCAAGGAAAATAGATCTAACCAAATTGGGTATAACTGTTGGTGGACGTATGAATGAGTGCAACCTTTATGGAAACCAGTGAGAACGGAAATTCCATATGACCCTATCATCCCACTTTTAGGTATTTAGACAAAGAAAAACACTAATTCACAAAGATAAATGCATCCCACGCCCATGTTTATTGCAGTATTATTTACAATAGCCAAGAGTTGGAAACCACCTAAGTGCCCATCACCAGATGAATGGATAAAGAATATGTGGTATGTATATGTATACTGGACCAGAGGTGTATATATATATATATGTATGTATGTATATATATATATATGTATGTATGTATATATACATACACATATACATATACACACTATGGAATACCATGCTACCATTAAAAAGGATAAAATTCTGTTATCTGTGACAATCTGGATGAAACTAGAGGGAATTATGCTAAATGAACTAAATCAGAAAGAGAAATTTAAATACAAGATAATCTCACTCATATGTAGAATATAAAGAAACAAAGCAAAGGAACAAAAACTAGCCCTTGAACACTGACAATAGAACTAAGGTTACCAATGTGGGAAAGAGTGGGGTGGGGCCAGAGACAAGTAGTGGCAGATACCAGTGGGCAGTAGTGAAGGACTTTTGGCAATTCAGTAGTAGGCATGGTGTGCTGACATATATTTGATGGATGGTGAACCTATACATAAGGACTTACATTATTTTGCAAATCAAAGTTACCTGAGTAAATATTTTTAAATAAATAAACAAATAAAAAACTGGACATAAAGTCAAGCTCTCAGAATTCAAATAGGTAAATGTTAACACCAGAGTAGGGAAGGTGAAGGAGGTGAAAGTAAGAGGGTGTTGGAGAATTTGAGCTTCTTAACTTTGTCACAGGTGTATTTGATATATAAGATTATGGTAAAATCAAGGAGGTTCGTGGAATGTTCTGACGTTCACCCATAAGAGAATAAGGAGTAACCTTGGGGGTTGGGACAATCATAGATCCCTCTGAAAAAATCTCATCAGAGGTATGGTCCTCTCTTCAGATAAAAGCACATACATTCACACAACTTTGGAATTACAATTTCCAGGGCCTGAGAATTCTTGAAAACTCAACCTTGATTTGAGAAATCCCACTGAAGAATCCTTGCTCTAAGAGTGAACAACTCTAAATTTCAAGATCTTTCCTTTCTTTTTGTTCAAATACTCTTTTTATAGTGACTTATTATTCATAGATAAAGCCATACATGAGTAAAGATGAAAGTGAGTTCTAAAGGCAACTGAATTGATAACTATGAGTTGCTAATTCTCTTCTAAAGATGCTCTCTTAATATCTTCTGCTAAAACTTAAATTCAGATTACTTCAGATTACTGCACTTACTCATGTACTTCAGGCTATTTGGTAAAGTAATTGCAGGTTTCCCTCGTTTTTATACAATGTCTATTTGTCCTGAAATTCTGTGCAAATAAAATCATTTGTAAATCAAGTCAGGTTTCAAATTTATTTAGCAAATAGATTTTGTTCCTTAGAAGAAATTTTATGATGAATCTTCTAGTGGAGATAACCAAGGCCTAAAATGTTTATAAATCCTGTTTTGTAGATATCAGCTCTGTTCAAAGTGGGAAGCTCCTGAATTAATTTACACAGAGTCACCAGAACAGGTTTATAAATTCCTAACAAAATGTGCTTTGAGAATGCGAGAATCCGTGTTGATTTGGGATTATAATTGGTCATTTGACAATGCCTTCTGGACACTTGTACAGTCGTTGTGATTTTTACTCCATAATTGAAACAGACCATAGATTTTTTTTTTTCTCATTAGGTCTTGCATCCGTCTGTCTCATGGGTTAGTTTTTCCATGGCCAGACCCTCTCCCCTTCCTTCACTTTTATCTCAAATAGTGTCTGTCCAAGGGAGGAACGATGGCTTTTGAAGTGGTCATTTAAAGTGTTACACGTGTCATGAAACAAGGGAAATGCTTGGATATGCTAACTAAGAAAGAGGAAGGCAATCCAAACAGGGGAAATGGCAGCAGACAAATCTCAGTGGTGGGAATGAAAATCCAGAGTCAGGGAATAAACAGAATGTCAGAGTTGGGATCTAGGAAAGAAGAGCCAGATGGTGAACCAAAGACTGCCTGTGACAGTAAAAGAGCTTAATGCATTGTTGTTGTGGATGCTCAAAGCACCATTTTAACCAGAGAGTAGTTAACAGTTCAGTCATTTAACTGTGTGTGTGTCTGTGTGCGTGTGTGTGTGTGTGTGTGTCTATGTGAGGTTGAGAGTGGTTCTGAGTATTTTCTGTATTTATACTCTGACACTTCCCCCTTTCAAGTCAAACAGTGAAGTTTCAAACTCAGGAAAGGTGGGTTTTCAGAACAAAAAAGAAGCTTTTTTGCAGTTCAAAGGCTGGCCTCTTAGGTCTCAGAAGCTCAGTTCCAGAAGGGATACAGGAAAGGGGACTTGATGAGATAAAGGAAAGCTTCCCACCTCTTCCTGCCCAACAGCAGATAAGAGCTCCTGGGTCTAGGGTTGTGGTGGGTAGTGGGCAGGGCGGCGATGAAGGACAAGTAAGCAGAGGAGAGGTCAGTCTCTCCACAGGAGATGACTGGGCCAGAGGGATCATACAGCCAAGAGCAGAGCGATTCCCACTGGCTGATACACTAATAATTATAATGATAATCACAATGATATTTACAAATGTTTTTTGATGTCTGATAATGTTTAGGGAAAACATATGCATTAAACTTTATTTCATCTTCACAACAACCATAGAGGGAGATATTGTGTACTGGTTCTATTCTGTTCAGACCTCTTAATGAGGTAAACTAATCTTACAAGACAACACAGCTAGTAAGTGTTGGAATGAGAGTGAATAACTTGTGAAGTTATTAAAAGAAAATTGTGTGCAGGATTGGCAGAGGCATGAAAGAGAGAAATCAGAATTAGTGACTGGAAGCTATTGCAACAATCAGGAAAATGATTTATTCTGGGCATCATGAGAACTAAACCCCAAAGTTTCCAGCCTATATATCTGCAAGAAGACTAACATTTCAAAAAAGTTGTCTGTTGAGCATGGTGGCTGGGAATGTTTAGTCATATGAAAACAAGTTTGGATCTGATCCTGTTTTAAAGTCAGTGCAAGGACAATCATGTGAAAGTCATACATAATCAATAAGTAATTCACTAGCAGTTTCTAATTTCATGAAATGCTTGATAATCAATGTCTGTGTCTAATTGCTTATATTGCAAAACTGAGGATATTGTGCAGTGATGCTAAACGGAATCCCAGAGTAAAGACTCTGGGAAAATCTGAATTCAAAGATTCTTCTTTTGGCAGATAAAAGCCCATAAGCAGGGTACATACCCTGGAATTATCAAAGTCAAAATTTTAAAAATAAAAAAAGCTTTCTAATTCCTGTAGTAGGCAGAATAATGACCCCAAAGATATCAACAGCCTAATCTCTTGAACTTGTAAATGTTAGGTTACATGGCAAAGGGGAATTTAAGGCTGCAGATGAAATTAAGGTTGCTTACCAGCTGACCTTATTTAGGGAGAACGCCTTAGCTTTTCGAGGTGAACTCAATGTAATCACAGAGTCCTTAAAAAAGGGAGGAGGGTGACAAAGAAGAATCAGAAAGATGACAACATGAGGAAGACAGGGTTCAATGTGGTTGGTTTTGGAGATGAAAGAAGGATCCAAGGAATATAGATGGTTCCCAGGAGCAGTTAAAGGCAAGACAGATTCTCCAGCAGTCTCCAGAAAAGATGCATTTTGCCAGCATCTTGAAATTATTAGCCCAGTGAAACCCATTCCGAACTTCTGACATTCAGACTAGAAGATAATACATTTGTATTGTTTTAAACTATTTAATTTGTGGTAATTTGTTATAGTAGTTAAAGGAAACTAATACAGTAAGAATATAAATCCTTTTTCCAGTTAGTTGAGATTTTTAACAACCCAGCTATAGACTGACACTTCTATACATGAAATAAATGATTCTAACAAAGAGTCACAGACTTCCATTTGTATTCTTGATAATGGGAAGAGCCTTAACTACGTTGAACATAAAAACTTCTAACTGGGTCATATTCTATCTAATCCCCTATTCATATTGAAAAAAAAAAAAAAAAACATACTGGAAACAGTGATTCCTACAGTGTGGGAGATAAACTGCTTCCTTTTATCAGGACAGACCATTAATTTAAAGGAAACGAAAGCCAGAATTGCAGTGGTCTCTGTGAACAACTAGGAAACATTCCTTTGTCTCAGAAGCATAATATAAGAGACAAATGGCTTGCTCAAGGAAAAGACTCAAACTATATCAATAATTGTTTGGCATAAAAAGGAGAATGGTGGAGGTTGTGACCTTATTTTCCTCCTTCCAGTTTCCTCCTTTCCAGGGTATAACAGGAAGTTCATTCTCTCAGTTTAGAGGCACAGCTTTTTCTGCCAAGACTTCAGTCTTATTCTCAGTAGGTTAGGGGGTTTGGGACCATGTGGTCACTTTAAGATCAATGCAGCAGTTAACCTTATTAAATAACAAGACAAGAGAATTCCAGGAAGGATGAGAGGCTATAGTTCAATAAAAGTTCCTTTAACCAAGTCCCGAATGTGATAACACAAGTGATGTCGCCTTGGAATATAAGACGAAACCTGACCTGTTCAGGAGGTCAGAAAGTAGGGGAGAGTTAAACTTGGTTAAAAGAGCCCTGTAGGTTATTTTAGACAACTTACTGCTTCAGGGTCTCTGAGATGGAGCCAGCATTGTGCTAACTCAGCAATATTACCTACATTTAAAACTGCATTACTCACCTGTTTAACTTCAGTCAATTACAGAAAATAGCACCTCTGACTTCAGTCTAATACTTTGAATTTCACTGGTGAACATAGCTTCTCTAATAGAATGAATTAACCTCTGACCACATCATAAACCAAGCTTAAAAACTGGAGCATTGTCCTGAGTAGAAAAAATAGAAAAAGTTGGAGCCATGTAAGAATCTATGACAGCCTCAGAGAATTCCTTCTGACAAGAAGTCCTTAAACGTAGAATTTCATCTCAAGTTCAGATGGTCAGGTAATTAATTAACTATCAACTAAGAGTTACTGGAAGTTCAACCAAGCATGGTAGAAGGACCAGCAGGTGCACGATGAGTCTAATGCCTTCAGGAAATTCACAATTAAGATGGAGAAACCAACCAACGGGAAGTTACAATAAATAAGTATACATGTGTGTATATTTCCCTGTCCTGTCTTTATTCCACAGTAAGCAATTTTTTCATTGTTATACCTACAGTAAGTAACACAAGGTATAGATTATTAGAACCACTTGTTTAAGGAAAGAATAAAGCCTCAAATATGTGAATAGTCATATCAGAATTTTCACACAGAGATGGCTTAGGCGCCACAGGCCATTTAGAAGTGAAGTTAAAAGTCATATATGCCCAGCACTATGCATAAGATGAGTGCGTAATTAAACAGTATGCTGCATTACAGTAGGGAGGAAATGACTATTACAGGATTATAGAACACTAGCTCCCTACGCCCCCATGCACATTTCTCCTTGTTCCAATACAATCCAAGCACATGACTGTTCAAAGCCAGGAGAAATTGCTTTTAGCTAGTTTTCTAGGCTGAATGTTTGTGTCCTCCAAAATTCATTATGTGGAAACCTAATTCCCAATGCAATGGTATTAGGCGCTAGAGCCTTGGGGAGATAATTATAGGTCACAGGGGTAGTGTCCTCATGAATAGGAATAGTTCCCTTATAAAAGAAACCCCAGAGAGCTCCCCGGCTCCTTTTACACGTGGGCCACAGTGAGAAGATGGCCATCTATGAACCAGGAAGTGGGTCCTCACCAGACATAAAATCTTCCAGCAACATAATCTTGGACACTCCAGTCTCCAGAATTGTGAAGAACACACGTTTGTTGCTTAAGTCACTGAGTCACTGATTATTTTGATATAGCAACCTGAACTGACAAAGATAGCTAATTAAGAAAGATTTTATGGAAAATAATTTATTTTGCTCATTTTCCAAAATAGAAATTAAAGACATATTTCAATGGACAGTTCGTGATAACCTTACTTTGGAAAGCAGAAGTATAAAGAAATCCTCACTCTAGGAGTCAGGAGGAGCACAAGGAAGACCAAAATAAAGCAAACTGACACTCTTCCTTCCCCATATAATAGAGTACTCATGCATTCAAATTATCTACAACTGAGTCCTCTTTCTGCAGCTCACTCTCTGTGTGATTTGGGGCAAATAACTTCTCTGTGCTTCAAATGTCCCTGTATGTTTAATAAGGATAGCACAATACCTACTTTACAGATGAAGGTCGAGTGGCAGAGACAATAATGCTCACAACATATTCTGTATACCCTATGTCCCTCATTGCTCCTGTAGTTAGCGACCATGACTAGTTCTGGTCATAGGACATGTGCAAAAGGTGAGATGTCACATCTACACCACCAAAGAGAATAGGAACTGCCACACGATTTTCCATGTCCTCTTCTCCTCTGCCATAATGGATGCTGATGACCCAGCTGCGGAGACTCTACCACCCAAAGTACCTGAGTACCATGTAGAACAGAACACCCCCCACTCCTATGTACATCAGACATGTGTCACGAGAAATAAATAAGCCTTTGTTAAACCTCTCAGATTTCGGGGTGAATTTATGTGCAGCATAACCGAGCCCTTACTAATGATCACAGTCGAGCTGTGCTTGAAAAATGAACTAGGTAAAAAAGCAGTCTTCCAAAAGCATGAATCCAGAATATAGCCAATAAGGAAATAAATGCAATAAATTTTGTGTGAATGAACACATGGATCACCCATATATCATGGATTTAAGGACCCTCCTCACTCCCAAAGAAAAAAACTTCCAGTGCCAGCAGAATTGAAAAATATGCACTAAGATCTCTGAATACCAGGAACTTTTTAGAGTTCTTCTTCCCTGACACCAAAAATGTTAAATTGGTGCCATCCCATAATTAGTCAAAATTTGCTCTCAAATCCTTTTCTGGTTGCTTTAAGAAATTTAGCAACATCAATTAAGTAAAATTTCTAGGACATACCAAAGATTTAGTATGTCACAACCATTATTGACAATACAAAGTACCATAGTCAAATCACTATTTCTAACCTGTGGGCTCCTCTCCAATACACTCCTTTCTCTATTATCCCACATTATCATTATTCTTCCTCTCTCATTCAGAGTCACTTATCTAACTTTGAAAGACAAGAGACCTATATTAGTTTCATAGGACCACCATAGTAAATCATCACAAACTGAATGGTTTAAAAAAATTTATTTTCTCACAGTTTTGGAAGCTAGACACTAAAGTTAAAATGTCAGCAGGTCACATTCCTCTGAAATGTTAAGAAAGATACTTTCCTTCCCTCTTTCTAGCTTCTGGTGCTGAGTTTGAATCCTTGGTGTTCGCGATCTGAAAGATGCATTACTCCAATATGTGGCTCTCATGGCATTCTCCCTATATGTGTGTGTCTTCACATGACTGTTCTCTTAGAAGAACAGCACACATACTGGATTAGGAGCCCACCACACCCCAACAGGAGTTCATATTAACTAATCATATCTGCAATTATCCTATTTCTACCTAAGTTCACATTCTAAGTTACTGAAGATTAGAATTTCCACATACCCAATTTGGGGGATACAAGTCAACCCATAATAGGACCATATTTTTGTAGGAACAGAGTCTACCCCCAAGAATTTATCAATTCCATTCATCATTGTATTCCTCAAGCCTCAAACAGTATCTGAAACTTCTTAGATCCGGATACAAATTGTCCTTCCCCTCAGAAGAAGTCCAGTATGCTGGCAGATGAGCATTTCCCATGATAAAGTTCAGAATTTAAAAACAAAAAACAACTTCTCAGAGGCCTCAGTAAGTTGCTGAAATAATCAGAATGAGAGGGGACAAGAGTCTGGAAAGAAGAGATCAGGAAATGACAGAATGACATTGTATAACTGCTTTGGTGATTCTTGATTCAGAACACAAATGTAGGTTGTGTCCAGGCAGACGGCCATTCTAGGAACAGATAAATGAGCAAAGCTTTTCATTGCTTCTTAAGGACAGAGAGATAAACTTTGAGAATTTGAAAGTCAAGAGACTGTAACAAGGGAGAAATAGACAACTAAGACTGATGTATAGTCAGCTTTCCCCCAATCCATATGAAAAATTCTGAGGCTTAGAATCTAAGAAACCTAAAAAGAAAAGCAAACTTTTTAGGAATCAAATCTGTTAAGGATAAATGAATTAGAGTTTAGGCCCAACCTGGGTGAAGGACTCGGTGAATTGCTAAGCTCTAAGGAGTGTTAAACCTTACAAGTAGAGTTGAACCAGAGTAGACTGAGACAAACCAAAATTAAAAATCAACTCTGTCTAGCTGACTAAAGGATAAACTCTAATTAGTGTTGATAACATTATCTGGAGTGACCACAATTTGCTTTTATATGCAACACGTGACAATCAGTTAAAAAATTACCAGACATGCTAAGATACAGAATAACATGTCTTAAAATCCAAAGAAAAACTAGATATGGAAATAGGTCCATATTGACTCAGTTATCAAAGCTAACAGAAAAGAAACTTTAGCATAACCGAGTTTTAACTATAAGAAAATAAAGGGGAGCTTTTGAAAACTGAAGTATAATTGACATGCAACATTATTTTAGTTTCAAGTATATGTCAAAATTCTTTGACATGTGTATACATTATGTAATTGATCATCACAAGTCTATTTACCCCAATTTCTTAGCAACTTTCAAATTTCCTATACAATATTATTGATTATTTATTTGCTTTGTAACTCAAAGTTTGTAACTCATGACCCCCTTCACCCATTTCACCTACACCCAATCCTCCACTCTAGTAACCATCAGTATATTATCTGTCTCTATTAGTTTAGTTTAATTTGTCTTGTTTTTAAGATTCCATATTAAAGTGAAATCCTACAATATTTGTTTTTTTCTGCTGGAAAAATTTTAAAATAGGGTGAAAGATAAAGAATTTCAACAAAGAGCAGAAATGTTTAAAAAGGAATCAAATGAAAATTTTGTACCTGAAAAAATACAATGACTGACTTGGAGATTCCTCAAATAACTCAAGATGGAAACCCCATATGATCCTGTCATTCCACTTCTGGGCATCTACCTAAAAGACACAGAAGTGCCCATCCACAGAGATGTCTGCACCCCCATGTTTATTGCAGCCCTATTCACACTAGCTAAGAACTGGAAACTATCTAAGTGCCCAGCATCAGATGAGTGGTTAAAGAAGATGTAGTACATATATACAATGAAATACTAGACAACCCTTAGAAGAGATGAAACCCTGTCATTTGAATTAACATGGAGGGAACTAGAGGGGATTATGCTAAGTGAAACAAGTCAGAAGAAGAAATTTAGATACCAGATGATCTCACTCATAGGTGGAATGTGAATAGACCAAACAAAGGAACAGATGAAACATAACCAACCCTGAAATATTTTCAACAGAAGTGAGGTTACCAAAAGGGAATGGGACAGGTTGGGGCAAATGGTAGCAGAGTCCACTGCACAATGGGGAAGAACACTTGGTGATTTGGTGAAGGGCATGGTGTGTTGAAATATATCTAAGAAATAGGGAACCTATACATAGGAAATTATTCTGATGTGTGGAGTAATTTTTATAATAAAAACAAATAAAATTTTTTTAAAAAATGACAGCTTAAAAAATAAAGTACAATGACTGAAATTAAAAATTTATGTGATGAGTTTCCTATCGCAAACACCAAAAATGTTGAAGAAGACAACAGGTCCATTAAAATATTCAAACTATATCAGAGGGGAAAAAAAGTCATAAATATATGTGGAATAAAATTTTTTAAATATATTTACAGTTGATAAAGGGACAGAACATAAGAGAAGACAGAAGAGATAATGACAGAAATTTTTCCTAAACTCTTGAAAGACAACACTCAGAGTTTCAACAATTATGAGAACTATAAGCAAAGTTATCACTTAGAAAAATACATACATGCATACACACATATCATGGGACACAGACAAAGACATTTTCTCAAACTACTGAAAACCAGAAACAGTGCAAAAAATTTAGAATTTGGCAGAAAGAAAAAGAAGACACATTATCTTTAAAAGAGCAACAACAGGACAATCAGCAAACTTCTCATCATCAATGATGATCAGAAAACCATGGAAAGACATCTTTAAGGTGTCTTTAAATCACTAACCAAGATTTCTGTAACCTAGAAAGAAAATTTAGATGTCTTAAGACAAACTCCAAAATGGAAAGCATACATTTCTAGCAAATCTGAATCAAAAATAACACTAAAAGGAATTTTTAAGACATAAAAAAAATCTGAAATAGCAATACTGAAATTCATGAAGCAATGAGAAGCCATCGCTTCAGGAATGTCCTTTTCAAAAATTCAAAAATGCTTCATTTTCAAAGATCTGTCAGCAATTTCAAGAAGCAAGGAGTTGAACAACATATAACCAGTTGCATTCTGATCATCTGTTAGAAGTGCTTGTTTTAATAACTGCATTTCCTCCAACTTATTCCAAATGAAGTTTCCTCAACTGCATCTTGACTTAAATCCGAAAAGTTCTCTACTCCTGAAGAATCCATTATACTTACAAACTTAAGACAATAACAATTCAAATGTCTATTTCTGGATCAGAAAATGATTCTGAAATGAAAAATTACATTTCATTATAATTATCCCAATAAAAATGAAACCTTAAGAGAGATGCCCCGAAACTTCTACTTTAATCCTTTCAATCCCAAAGAGAGATCAAGTTGCCCTCACAGTGGCGGAATAATCTCCTAAAGAAAGAAATCACACAGTTCAGCTGATTCTTCCCCTTATCATCAGCAACCATCTATTTTTGGTTGTATTTGTACCAGAGGGAGCTGGGGGCAAGACAGTATGGGAGAAATCCTTCGGGCACTTTAGATGCCTTCCACTATACAGTAGACGCCAAATGTATTCAATAATGAACCATTTTAGAGGTTTAAAAGCAGCTACAAGGTTTAAAAAAACCATCTAAGTCTCTCTCCAACCCCTTCAAAGAAAGTGTGAAATCAGATGACAGAATGGAAGAAAAACTGGCCTTAGCCAGTAAAACAATGTTAATATGTCTGCACTCCTTTTTATTCCAGGGGCTTAGAAATGCAGTCAGCTTTCTTGGCTGCTATCCTTTGTGTGAAGAGCACATTATGCTGCTTTCTTCATGGCACAAAGCTCCCCGCGGTGAAAGCCTCCTCCTGAATAGGGTTTCTGAACACAGACATTTTCTTGCCTCTTTATTTATTTATTTATTTATTTATTTTGCAGCTTTCTACAATAAATCTTCTCCCACACAAATACATATTTTCATTATCTTATTTTTAGAAATGCAATTTGAAGAGGGGAAGTGTGATGTGGCATTCTAATTGTGGTGGATTCTTCCGTCTGAGTCTCTCTAGGATCTGGCTGCAAACACGACTCAAGCGCTAGATTTCAGCACACCAGGTATTGGTTCCACTTAGCCATATTAAAAGCCATATGCATTACAATCACAGGAGTGCCTTCCCACACATTCATTAGACAAAATAGATTATGTACTATGATTATTCTCTATTAAAGCATTAAGTGGCTGATCCAGACGGAGTGTATAGGAAATAAGGTTAGGGTTCTGTGGTGTATGAGTTGAATTCTCAGGTCAATCCCAGGTATTAAGTTAGCTTTGATTCCTTCAAGCCATGAGAGTACTAGTTTATGTATTGCACCAATAGTTTTCAAGCTGGCAGGACTCAAAACACTGCATTTACCAACTGAGAGAAACTTTGTAAGCTGAAGAATCTAACAGGGCTAAATACAATTCCAAGAGATGGTGGAGGCTATTTATAAAGTAGAGATATATTTCCCTAATCAGTGCCATCTTTCTTTCCCTCTCTTAGTCTTAACTTTGCCTCTCTTTTCTGCCTTCTTTCCCTTCCTCCCTCCACCTTTTCTTTATGAAAAATTATTTTAGCACCTAAGAAGCCCCAGATACTATTTGAAGGACTGAGCAGGCAAAGATAAATCAACCAGGATTCCATTCTTGTTTGAGAGATACACTGGTGCAAAGAATGAAAGTGAAAAGTGAGGCAGATAAACTGGATTCTACATGACCAAGATGTGTGGGGAGCAGGTGGAGGATGAATCCCAGCCAGAAAACGACACTGCAGAGACCAGCTCCCTCAATCGGAGTTGGAAGTGGTATGGACTGGGTCTTGTTGTAGGCAGAGCTGGAAGAAGTTGGCTTGCATTTGGGTCACTGAGTCTGGGGAAAGTTGGATCTGGGGTAAAGAGTAGTAGGAAGGGTCTGTCTAAGGTGTCCATCAGCAGACAGGTGTTCAGTACCTAGTTCATGGCATGCACTCTACTAGGAACTGGGGACACATAAGCCATCCACACAGATGTGGACTCAGCCCGCAGGACAGCTACAGGCAAGGATGTTGGCCCTGTACCCTCCAGGATGTAAAAGTGAGTGGTGTGGAGGGATGAGCGGCAACCACACGCTCAGGAAGAAGTGTTCGTGGATGTTTTAGGGAGACAGAGACAGGGAGGCATCGGCAGAGTGTCTTTAAGCTCTGGTGACACACTGCACCCAGGTAAAGGAAAGAAACCGTCTCCCTACAGACATCACCACAATTCTTTGGAATCTCAAGAACTGAGAATACTCAGAGTAGTTCTGGTATCTGTATCAGTCAGTGTTCTGCAGAGAAACAGAACCAAGAGAATTATCTAGCCCTTAGAGAACGAAGTTCTGTT